>OY829526.1:4817488-5065068 GCA_963691665.1 Clepsis dumicolana
CTTTTTGCTGACATACAAATGCGGTGCATGTATGAAGCGTGGTTGCGAAATAATATTTCATATTATAAAGGTGTAGGGTTGACAATGATCAATGGATAAATTTACAATTAATGGGTACCTCTATTAAATGCGAATATAAATGTTCTTAAAAGAAATAATGATTACTACAATTACTGAAATACTAATATTTAGGTAATTCCTTAATTTAGCTGGTGAGAAATAAATAAATAAAAAATAAATAAGTAAATTAAAAATTAAAAAGTAAATTAAAAAAAGCTTACAACTCACTCTCGATTAGTTTTTTGGTATCTTGAATACATGCATATGTGGAATACGAAGTAGGCAGATTTACCAACAGACAGATAGACAAATTCATAACGTTCCTCTTTCCATCGCGTCGAGAATTAAATAATGTAAAATAAAGAACTGTTATGTGCACATAAGCATAATACACAATTGTGATTTGGAATGCGACAGCCCTAGTTCATTTAGTAAAATCAGCAAATAATTTCGTTTAAAAACTTTTGCGCGGGGCTAATTTGTTCCTTTCCAATTTCGAACGTGACGTGCACAGTGCATCAAGTCTTCTACATCTTCAGCTCAGAGGTTAAGCTGTGCAGAGTTTCTACGTTAGTAAAGTTTATTTGCTTTATACATCGATTAAAATGTAAGTATGTATTTCAACGTACCTAACGCTTTACTTTCCTAACGAAATTAAAACATTTGGTTCATATTGTTTGTAGGGTTCCAACAGGCATTAATATTTTTAATTTCCTTTCAGGTCTGATTCCGAGTTTGAACCCATCACTGTTGCAAACAGCGGAACCGTTCGGTCAAAAGTGGGAAGGTCGGCTGAAAAACGAAAAGCTTCAGCTCCAAACAGGTAGCCATTTTATATTTATTTTCATATTTCATGTTTTTTATTTGTCAGCTGGGTACATATTTACTTAAATATTGTTTGTCTACTTTTTTCATTTAAAAAAGGTATTTTTTTTTCTTTTTTTTATCGATGTATATGGTTATTTTAAATGTCGAGTAATAAAAACATATTTTTTATTTCAGATCTGATTCAGAGGAGAGCGTTGCCGCTGCAGATGTCAGTATCCCAAAAATAAAAAAACCTGCTCAAAAAAGAAAGCCGTCAACCCCAAGGTATTTTTCTTGTAATTTGTTTAATGAATTTCGACGAACTAAGTACAACTGTCTTATTCATTGTTTAATGTCTGTTATGTTTCAGATCTGCTGCACCCAAGAAAAAAGAAACTAAAAACCCGTTTGACGTGTTCGGAATATTTCCTGAAGACGTTGCTGTTAACCATAAGCCTGCTGAGACTGATCCGCTTGATTCATCCATTATAAGCGGGTACCGAACGGGTCAACAAAACGAGCTTGCACCCTCAACGGAGACTTTTTCTTGGAGCTGCGGGTGTACAACACTGCTGATATTCGCGGTGAGTTACGTCAGGAGCGTTGGAAAAAGGCTCTCGTTACTCTAAAGGCGCAAATCGATGATGAAACTGTTGAATGGGAGGCATTGCAAAAATTTATTAAAAAGATAAATGTACTTTTCAAGGACGCTAACGTCAAATTTTATTCTAACGATACTAAGTACTAATTTAGTAGGTACTTTTTTGATTTTAACAGATACTGCAGGTTGTCTCTTTTTATTACTTATTTGAATAAAATTTAAACTACATCAAATTGTGTATCAAGTAATTTTTAATAAATGTTTTTAATAAATGTTAACGATTTATTATGAAACCATAATTTAAACGCTTTTAACGATATTACTTTAAGGGCGCAAATCGATGATAAAACTGTTGAATGGAGGGCATAGCAAAAATTTGTTAAAAAGATAAATGTACTTTTCAAGGACGCTAACGTCAAATTTATTGTAACGATACTAAGTAAGTACTAATTTAGTACTTTTTATTTTTGCTTTTAACGGATACTGCAGGTTGTCTCTTTTTATTATTTGATTAAAATTGAAACTATCAAATTGTGTATTTAACATATAAAACCAGGATTACAGCTTAAGCAAAGTCGCTACATAAAACATGCCCTTTTGCACTCAGTGTTCAATTACAGTAGAAAGCAGGAAGTGGGTAGGGCACCTTAGAAGTAATAAGCATAGAAAAAATTCGGGTGTAAATTTAAACGATGAGGTTGTTGAAATTTCGTCTGCTTTTAAAGGTCGCATAGCATCTTATAGAATAATGGCAACTGATGAGCTGAAGTCTTGTTTACCTGAATCATTTTTGATTACAGTAAAACCTAAAATGCAAAAAATTTTGGAAAATTCGCTTAAAAAACATGTGTCCCTCAAAGTAAATTTCGAATATTTTGGCGATTTTCTTTTGTTTAAAGATGACAAGCAGGAAATGAAATCTTTTGCAACGAAAAATTTTCCTATACATCAAAATTATCAATTCGAAGAGCTTTTAAACACAATAATTATTAGTATACAGAAAAAAATCGAAGAATTTCAGGAGCGCGATTCTGGTTGGACTTTCTTATCTAATTTGTATTTAGAAGTTAACATAAATAAGTATGAACCATTGAAAGCGTCATCTTACATAGACTTACCTAAGATAATAAAAAATAAAAAAAGCTTGCATTAATATTCAAAATCATGATAATTATTGTTTTCTCTGGTGTGTTGTTGCTGCTCTTTACCCATGTCAAAACCATCGCGAGCGTCTATCATCTTATCCTCATTTTAAAGACGTATTAAAACTTGATAATATGTGTTTCCCTGTCACTTTAGCCGATATCATTACGTTTGAGCATCACAATATTGATATCAGTATTAACGTATATTCTTTAAAAAACAACCGAACTCTTGTAGGACCTCTATACAGATCGCAATATAAAAGGAAACATCGAATCAATTTACTTTTAATCGAACGCGGTAATAAGTCGCATTATGTTTTGATTACTAATTTACCGCGTCTTGCTCGCGGTCAGATTACCAAACATCATGCTAAGCTTTATTTCTGCGAAGACTGTCTGATATTTTTTCAAACTGAACACGGTTTCAATAGTCACGTTTGTAGTGGGGTTGCTACGGTACTTCCGGAGAAAGGCACCTATCTCGAATTTAAGCATTTTGAACGAAAACAAGACGTTCCATTTGTCGTGTATGCTGACTTTGAGACAATCCTTAAACCCTATCAGAACTGTGAACCTAACACTGACAGTAGTTTTACTACAAATAAACAAATACATTTACCAGCCGCTTTCGCGTACCATATAATTTGCTCTTATGATGAGCAACTTAATCGTTTTGTTCAATACCGAGGGCCAGATTGTGCTCAGAAATTCGTAGATTATTTATATAGACATATTAAAGACATCCATAACGTTTTAGAAAAAGAAATTCCCATGATATTTACTGTAGAAGATTCTTTAGCTCATGAACGTGCCAAAAATTGTCATATGTGTAAAGGTTTATTGTTTGCAGACAAAGTAAGAGATCACTGTCATCTAACGGGCCGTTATCGCGGTGCCGCGCACCAGTACTGCAATCTGCGCTTTCGCGTTCCTAAATTGGTCCCTGTTTTCTTTCATAACTTAGCAGGTTACGATTGTCATTTGTTTATACAGGAACTTAGTAAATGTTCAGGGCCTGTGAAAGTAATCCCAAAAAATAAAGAAAATTATATTTCGTTCACTAAGTTTTTGTGGATTTCAGATCAAAAGTATGCACAAATTCGATTTGTAGACTCTTTTAAATTTTTAGGAACAAGCTTGGAAAAATTAGCGAATGGTTTACATAAAGATGATTTTATTCACTTGAACAAGTTTTATCCTGAAACTAAAAAAAATAAATTATTAACTCGCAAAGGTATTTATCCTTACGATTATATGTCGAGCTGGGATAAGTTTACAGAGACCGAGCTTCCATCACAGAACTTGTTTTTTAATTCTCTTTCCAACGAACAAATAAGCGATTCAGATTACGCACATGCGCAATCTGTATGGTCCGAATTTAAAATCAAAGATATGGGAGAATATACTGATCTTTACCTAAAAACTGATGTGTTGCTTTTATCAGATATTTTTGAGAACTTTCGGTTCATTTGCAAGTTAAATTATCATTTAGATCCGGCATTCTATTTAACTGCTCCAAGCTTATCGTTTGATGCTATGTTATTAAAAACCGGAGTTAAGCTTGAATTGATATCCGAATTAGAAATAATTCGACTCATACAAAAAGGAATAAGAGGTGGTATTTGCATGTGTTCGACCAGATATGCTCAGGCTAATAATAAGTACATGGAAACTTATGACATGAATAAACCAGACTCGTTTTTAGTATATATCGATTGCAATAACTTATATGGTTACAGTATGTGTCAATCGTTGCCCATGTCTAATTTTAGTTTTCTAGATCATCATGAAATTGCCCAACTAGATATTTTGTCTGTCGAAGATGATGCTCCATTTGGATTTATTCTGGAAGTTGACTTGCTATATCCGGAAAATTTACACCATAACCATAACGACTATCCATTTTGCGCACAAAAATTTATTCCTCCAGGAGGAAAAACGACCAAATTGATCCCAAATTTATATAACAAATACGAATACGTCATTCATTACGTCCATCTGAAAACATGTTTACGCAACGGCTTAACTCTTGATAAAATCCATCGCGTTATAAGGTTTCGTCAAAGTCCATTCTTAAAACAGTATATTCATTTAAATACAGAACTGAGAAAAAAAGCTACTACTCCTTTCCAACAAGACCTTTTTAAATTAATGAATAACTCAGTTTTTGGGAAAACTCTTGAAGACAGTGAGCGGCGAGTTGACGTCAAATTAGTAAATAAGTGGCACGACCGTCAAAACAAAACAAAAAAGTTTACTTGTGCTAACAAATTAATTGCCAAACCGAATTTCCATAGTGCAACAGTGTTGTCTGAAAATTTGGTTGTCGTACAAATGAAGCCTGAAAAAGTAATTTTAGATAAACCAATCTACGTAGGATTCTCTGTATTAGAACTTTCTAAAAGTCATATGTACCAATTTCACTACACGGTAATAAAAAAACACTACCAAGATCAAGTTACTCTGTGCTACACTGATACCGACAGTTTTATTTACAAAATCGAAACTGCAGACTTTTACAGCGATTTAAAAAATATTTTTTTAAACTTTTTTGACACAAGCAATTATAACCCTGTAAATGATTTGCAAATACCTTTACGTAACAAGAAGATTCCTGGGTTATTCAAAGATGAGTTAGGAGGAGAACTTATTACCGAGTTTATAGGGTTACGTTCTAAACTATACTGTATCAAAAGTGATAAATCTCTTATCAAAAAGGCTAAAGGAATAAAAAAACCAGCAGTTCAAGAGTTAACATTAAATGATTATCGGGATGTGTTATTCAATGATAAAATAGTTCGGAAAAAACACATATTATTTAAATCGATTAGGCACGAGATCTTCACTCAATCTGTCAATAAAGTTGCTTTATCTAACAAAGACGATAAACGACATATATTATCAGACAAAATTTCAACCAAATCTTGGGGACATGAGTCTATTTTCTAGTACAGTAGTTATCTAAGCGACCTTTCCTCGAGCTGTAATTTTATTTCGTAGGCACCCAATGGGTAATAAAAAATTAGAATGTGTTTAATAAAATAAAATACGTTGAGTACTTACGTTATTGTAAAATTATAATTATGTATGTTGTAGGGTCAGCGTCAAAAGCCGCTCATCACTTTTGTACCTTTTCGCTCTACGACCAGATGAGCGACTTTTGACGCTGACTATACCAAATAAGTAGATTATCATTAAGTACTTTATTTTTTATAATTACACATTGATTTGTAAATTGTATGGTTTGTTCTTTTTTTTTAATAAATAAATATGAAGTGTTATTAACATTTGTTTTCTTTTTTTCTTTCACCCACCTAAGTATATATAGACTGCGAGGATACCGACTGAAAACACATTTTACTTGAGTTGAAATTGAGTTTTCTCGCTTCGGAGGTTTCCTGACGATGTTTTCCGTCATCAAAAAGCTCAGGGCTCAGGCTTAATTTTAAATGTAATATTTTGATAATGGTAAGTAAAATCATGTTCTGTTGAACAGGCAAATAATACCTATCCTCGTTTATTGCATTGGGTATCAATTAAAACATGTCCTTACGTGTCTTAAGCAGCGCGGCGGCATGCAGCCCGTGCTAAGGTAATTTGCTGACACGTGAAATATACCTATTCACATTTATTGCATTTGGTACCAATTATAACAAGTCCTTACGTGTCGTTGTAATTTGATCGGCATTAAGCAGCGCGGCGGTATGCACCGCATGCTCCGAAGCGCGTGTTAATTTAATTTGCTGACGCATGAAATTACTGTAATTATAAATAGCGGCTGTTATAGTAAGTTATCATTCTGCACTCTACATTCATAACTGAGTAAAGTCGTTCCAAAGTTTTGAAAATTAAGACGAGCTGATCCATTCCCGATTCGGTAAGTAAAATTGGCATTATTTAATATTTATTCGTATTATTTTGTTGCTATTATTGTTTTGTAAGCGTATGAAAATGCTCATATGTGTTGCCAGATGCGTTTATTTATTTGATTTCTTTTGTTTCAGAATATGGAAGGAACGCAAGACACTCAAATCATGTTTTCGCAATATGCACAGGGTCCATTAGGATTCCGAGAAGATGAAGAAGAAGAAGAAGTCAGTGAATTTGTAAAAAAAATTGCAAGTGCCAAAACGAAAACCAAGTCTAGTAAACCAAAACTAAGGCTAAACAAAGTGGTAAAGAGAAGTGTACGAGGTCACCCGCCGTCGTTCGTTATAAACAATGAAGCAACTAAGGGGAACAGACTTGTCAAAATCCAAATAATTAACATAAGTGACTCCGCGCCGGATCAAAACGACGAAACCGGTGAAAACGTTATGCTCAGTGCGCAGTATGTGGCAAGTGACGGATACGATGAGATAATAGACAGTACAGAAAGTGTAATAAATAAGATATCCAAGAAGTTGTGCGGATATAGTGTTAGTTATTAATGTTTTTACTGTTTTTGTATATAATTTTGAAAATAAATATGGTCAACAATTTTCTTGTTTTATTCCTTTGATTAAGCGATACGTCAACAGGAAAGATTTTTTTTGTAAGTATGTCAATAAAGCAATAATTCAAACGAAAATAAAATTATCATGATTAAATGCACAAGAAAAATCTTTTCAGTAAATATCGCTTAAATAGATTAACACTATTATTAGCCACAGGTATGAATCGTTATCATTTATTTCATATTTTTAAACAAACAAATTCAATTATTTAAAAATGGGTTAATATA
The DNA here is from genome assembly GCA_963691665.1 of Clepsis dumicolana. Classification (NCBI taxonomy): domain Eukaryota; kingdom Metazoa; phylum Arthropoda; class Insecta; order Lepidoptera; family Tortricidae; genus Clepsis; species Clepsis dumicolana. Next base: position 4,824,825 of record OY829526.1, read on the forward strand.
AAAAGTCTTCGTTCAAAATAAATGATAACTAATTTTGACTGGGTTAAAAAATAAAAAAATGATTAAACGTAAATATTTATTTTTGAAAATTAGGTATAATTTATTACAATGTTAAATATGCATAATATCGAAATAATATTTTTTAAGACATATAACGTTTTTTAAGGCACAAGCTTTTTTATGATGTAGACAATTATAAGAGCTGTTGTCGATACAATACTTTTTATACATTAATTGAAAATTAGAACAACCTTTCTCTCCCAAGTCTATTACAGTACAATCAGCACATAAATCATTAATCCACTTAATTTTTTCAAAACCTTTTACATATATTTTTTTGCCTTCCAAGAAATTATGAATCATTCTCTTAAATTCTCTGTGGTCGATATACCCCTCACGCCACATAATGCCAAGGTTTCTCTCTATCCATTTCACATGCCTTTTTTCGTTTTCTGATAACGTAGAAAATGAATATGGAGGTTTTATTAAATACGCCTGCGTGTGTTCATAGGTACTGTATGCAAATTCTTTAATAATAAATTCATTTTTAGATGATTTAAACCCCTGAACATCTACGAATAGATGGTCTAGTTTCATGATATCTTCTTTGTTATATTGGTCAACGGCTTATATTCTATAATACTATCATTCAAAATAAGACAATAAGCCGCGGTATTGTCAGGGATATCTGTGTCACACTCTAATTCAATCCGCACATCGACTGAACCCGTTTTTAAGGTTTCATTTTGACGAGAACAGTCGATAACAAACAGAGGTGCTTTATTTATAAAGTCTTGTGGATTCAACAACGGTGCTTGGCTGCGGTTATAATAAGACTGTTGGAATTTAGCGTACTGTTCATATAATATAGCAAATTTTTGAGCCGAGAAACTGACATTCAAGTTTTCATAAGGAAAATAATTTGAATTTAAAAAAACTTTAACGTCACGCAAATTACAATGATCAAAACGCGATATATCTTTATCAGCAACATTTTTCCTGTTTGTTTTTAATCCAATTATAACATATCGAGGTTTTTCAACTTGAGACGAAGTTTTGACGGCCCAAGAATGTTTTGATGTTTTAGGTAAAAGCGGGTATTCGTACAGATCCCAGTTCCTAAATGCTACCTGAATAGCTCGATCTCTTTCCAAATATTTAAGCAAACTTAATCTTTCACGATCAGAAACCTTAATGTGCGGCATGCGCCATACTATTTTAGATATAGTTATGTTACCTATATACTCATTTGTGTTCAGTTTTACGCTATTTAAATTAGTATTGGATCGTAAAAGAATAAGTTCATGCTTACAGTTAATAATAATTTTGTTATAATCCTCTGCGAAGCCAAGAATCTTATTTAAAGGAATTGACACAGAAAATGATCCATGCGTAATTTTTGTGCCATCAACATCCCAGCCCCATAACTTTGACATCGATGATTCAAGTTCATTCATCGACACAAGAGATTTTATTGTTGTTGTGACCCCAGCGTTTTTAATTTTATCTATTTCAATCCCATTCAGCTCATATCGAATATCTTGAAATAAATGAAGTATAGGGTTATTTGTTAAATGAACACTGGACACCTTCGCTTTTGTTTCTCTGTTGAATACTTCTATAGTACCCTCTATGTATAAAGTACTCGCTGATGGTAATACGTATAGATCTTGCTGGTTGATAGGTATACGGATTTCATCATTTAAATTGAAACTTGTTACGTACGGTTTATACGAATGATATTCGAAACTTTCAATCGTGCTATCAAAGCTAAAGGAGTCTGATAAGTTTAGTATACTCATTTTAATAATCCTATGTTTTTTAAAAACTGTTTGTTTTCCTTCGTTAGTTGTCCTTTAGGTCTTCTTTTCTTGATAGCACAATGAGCACTAACGGCTTTGCTGTTTGAGACCGTACATTTATTAAAGTCTATCATTTTTTTCTGAGATGTAAATATATCTGAATCTCTTCGCCACGTAAATTCACTAAATTATCGTTTATATCCAGTATTCTTATTATAAGAGCGTTTAAGCTGTTTTGAGTAACAGGAAAATATATAACATTTTTAGGTGTTTCTATAATCCGGTAACCAGGCGGTACATTTGGCACAAATTCATGAATTATATGACTAGGTTTTCCGTTTATAAATGACCCGCTCACGATGTCACATTCAACTCGTACTATAGTTGTAGACAGAATGGACACGGGAAAAGGGGACTCAGTTAATATATTCGCCTGAACTGTTTCTTCTCCAAAACCAAGTAACTTACCAATCGAATTTGGTTTTTTAAAATAGACGTTTTTGGAACACAATATAGATGTTTTTAGCGTATTATTATTGCATGTCAGTGTAAAGGTGCAACCTTGGAGATGTCTTTTAAGATAATCATCAAGATCTTGAAGTTCATATGACCCTTCAGGAATTTCTACTACTTCGTTATCACCATAATAAAACTTATTATTTCGGTTGTCAATATTAGGTATCGAGTTAAATGTCGACAAGTATAGCAACCCGCATTCATATTCACCATCTAGTTGAAGAGCTGGCGAGTGATTCGTAATCAGGGTAGAGGAGGATCCCGTTATGGACAAAGTGAAAGACATCGTGAGAATGAGAAGCTATTTATTGTTCAGAGATATTTAAACGGTTATTCCAATATTTTTTTAAATATTTTAAACATAAATGTCCGCAATTAACAGTATCGAATTTTTGATAAATATTATAATTGTATGAAATATTATAATTTTTCAAATATTTTATTAATTCTAGCGGCGGTTGAAGATCACCATAACTATTAAAATATTCACAATGATTATTATCTTTGACATAGGCTACCCAGTGAGTCCCTTGGTTTTTAGAACTATCTAAATTTACGATTGCACATTCTACTCTTTTTGGACGGTTTGGCAATTTGTCTCTCATGTAAACACCACGAAAATAAGGAATATCTGTTGAATGTTTTAAAATATCAACATTTGTAAGAGCACGTCTGGGTAGCCTTTTATTTAGTTTTTTAATCGTTTTAAACACAAACCCTTTCCATTTCTATACTGTTTAATGTACAACCCTTTACCTAATGCAATAGATTCCATCATTTTATTATGACGTTCTGATTCGGATAAGCTCTTTTTTGCAGCTTTGTAGTCACCAACAGCTTTAGCGATCCCAGCAGCTCCTCCTGCCAATGACCCTAACGCAGAAAGTCCCGCGAAAATAGGTATTAGTGGCAATATACCTCCAGTTTTAGGAATCGGTATTAATCGAGGAACTCTCATTTTACTCGTATTGTTATTAAGAAATACTTTACTCGCTGCAGCAAAAGCTCGACTGACTGCAGTGCCTTCTTTTTTAGATTTGTTTTTTTTCAATTCGGTACGTATCTTAGAAACAAAATGCTTAAATGATTTTATCCCTGCACCAGCTTTCATTTTAGATTTCATCACTTTGCTAACTATCCAAGACGCAAGTTTTTCTCCTTTTCCAACACCTTTTGACTTCAATCTTTGTTTAGCCATTTTATAGAGTTCAAAATCTGCACGATGTCGGTCTGTTAGGTCAGAATATTTATCGTATGCTATATCGTGTTGCATACACGCGTTGTCCAATTCATTAACTCCTTTATCACCTCTTTGCAATCGCTTATGCAATTTTGTGCCTGGTCCGCAATAATTGTAGCCAGGTAAGTGCAGTTCAAACGGTAAGTGATTAATAATACTGTTTAGAAGTCCTCTTCCTTTCATATCCCAAAAGTTAATGACTTAGCGCGAGAAAGTTTTTAAATATATTTATACAATGGCATTTCTGTCGATCCAGCTGTTTTCGCTATCGTTAAGTCCTAACCACTTAACATACAATTTTTTCCCTCTTTTTTTGATTACCTTTTCGATGAGGTAAACGTCTGGATACTTAGTTTTTTGCAGTTCTTGTTCATAAAATGTACCGAGTATTGAGTTTTTTCGTTGGTCTTCAATATGGTAAGTAACAGGACGAGTGTGATTCACCTTTTTAATAGTAAATAGCTCAGTTGACCAATTAGGCGTATAACCTTTATGAAAGACGCTTTTGTACTTGCTTATACGCACATGATCTCCTACATTAAAAATATTTAATTTAAAACGCCGATTGGATTGTGATTTATCTATGTTTTTCTTTACTTCGGCTTCATTATTAAAATTCACCTCATTTGGGCTAAATTTTGTTGTGCTATGCACAGTTTGATTATAAGATTGAACTATCTCATCGAAAGGTTTTCCAAGCCATTTGTAGTTCCCGATGAAACTGAAATATTTGTAAAGTTTGTTCTTGAGCGTTTTTATTACCCTTTCAACAATAGACGCCTTTTTAACTGAATACGTGGAATAATGATTTATTTTTAAGGATTTCACATAACAATCGAATTGATCATTGTAAAATTCTTTTCCAAAGTCTGTCTGTAAGTTTCTAGGTATTCGTTTGGTCGACTTGATAATTAGTTCAAATGCATTTTTTACTTCTGTTTTAGTTTTAGATTTCGTAGGAATACACCACGTGTACTTTGAAAATGTATCAATAACAACTAAAATGTATTTATATCCCTTATTTACAGTATGTAAATTCTGTAAGTCAATTAAATCTGCTTGCCACAAATCATCAATTCCTTTTAATATAACTGCGCGACGCTTGAAATTTTTTCGGGCCGATCTATGGATTTCATTCACGACTTGTTCTTTTGTCATCTTTGAAATTACTTAAAATATTGTCTATGTCCCTTTTTGTATAAAAGTTTATTTTCAACTGATTTGCAAGCTGATGAATTTGAGAATTTATAGTTTTAAATAAAGAATCTAGATGCTTCTTCTCGTAAGTGTCCTGGACGAGCTGATCGACATATTGCTTATTAGCTGCATCATTGGGTGTCAAAGGATCCGCTACCCCCTTTAATCGCGATGATTGTAGATCGAAATCGCCATCATCAGAACGCAGCAAAGTTTTATTGTTAAGTTCAAAAACTTCACATACACGCAAACGTTTATGAACATGATGACCGAATTTGTCTATGTTCATTTTCACTTCTTATTTTTATGCACTTATGTATCATCAAATTTCCGGCTTCGACTGATGGTAAAAGTAAAATACCAGTTTTATATATCATTGATTAACCAAGCCCGCTTCACGAAGTTCTTCTACAATTGATATTATTTCATTGTCTAATCCTGTGTTACCGGCATCACGGGAAGCAATGAGTAATTTCAATCTTTCAACTAATTCGTTTGGATTATCCCAATAGACATATGAAACATCTCTTTTAACTTTTTTCATTGTTGGTAGTCCTTTGCCGTAAGTACATAAATCTTCGCTTATTGAACGTTGTTTCGATAATTTGAAAAGCGGTTTTATAATGTATAAATATTTCTGACCTTTGTTACTTTTTATTGGTTTATTGGGATCAAAATCTCGTCTATGGACATTCGTTTCTAGTAGCAACATTTTATAATAACGTTTATCGTCTTCAGTTATGATACCTAAATCAGGCAACTTCTTAAATAACAAATCATATAAACCTGGTGTTAAATTGTAAGTACGTCCATTTACTTTGAGTTTTTCGCCACTAACGGAAACTAAACAAGATCCTAACATAAGCTTATCGCGTTCTGTTCGTATGCCAAAAGGAATGTCCAAGTCGGTGTTGTATTGTTTTTGCCATGCAGGGTCTTCGCGAGGAGATGCATATGAACCGGTAGTCTTAAATGAAGTATCATTTGTTGATTCCAAGACATCATTGTTGTCACTTTCACATAACATGTCATCATCACCATCTGTTTTCGTCTCTATTTGATACCTCATCATCATTATTTGAAGTCGTTTCGGAAAAATTTCGTACGATTGTTTGATTATTAATACTACTTCTCTTCCCTTCATTAGGACTAAATTTTAATGTTTTTGGCGCCTTTTGCCACTTAAATATGTCTTCATCAAAATCGGTTTCATTAGTGTTATAGTATTTATTGTCGTTACTTTTAACCATTTCATTAAGCGGGTCTGTTATTGGTTTAAAGACTGATTCCAAAATCATATTGTTGTTATTTTTCATATCACGAAGTAGTTTAACCTTCTTTTTGACAGCATCGGCAGACTGAAGTACTTTTTCTTTTAAAGTTTTCTCGGTGTTTATTTTATGATTCATGTCTGATCTCGATGGATTCCCATGATGCAATAAAAGTTTCTTGAAAATGAAACTGGTTAAGTAACACGGTTAATCCAAAACGATAAATGTATCAAATCCCATTCTATAACATCCTGAATTTCTAGCACAGTCCTTGTTTACAACCAAGTAGCTAAAAGGTACGCTCCATATTTTTGCACACATTTCCCGAAACTGTGACCAAGACATATCAGTTCCAACGTGCTCGTCATAAACATGACGTAAATTAACTTCATCTTGTTTAAAAAGGATGATTAAGTTAGCATTGTCCCTTATTAATTGTTTAGGTATTTTACTGTAAGTTTGATTTAAGTAGAAGCTGTCAATATTTTTATGCCTTCCCATTGCAAAGTAATCCCTTATATTATTTTGATTTTCGCATGCAACATCATCAAATATGATAATTGAATTGTTCTCAGCTTCATGCGGGCTTAGTATTTCATCATTTTCGCGATATTTTTGAAATTTAACTGATGGAACCAACATCAATATTTTTTCTAAAAACTGGTACATCGGTTGGAAAAGTGTTTTTGAATATACGTAAATATTTTGAAAGCGTAGTCCTTGTTCATGTAGTAGAAGAGAGACAATTAAATTAGTTTTACCGCAATTAGAAGGACCGCAAATTATACAGCGAATTGTGTCGGGTAAAAGTTCACCGTGACGAAAACTACGATTGTTGCGATCTGAACAAACAACCTCCAACTGCAAGCTCTGAGCTTGTTTTACAAACTTCATATCTGTTCAAGATCAATTCAACCAATGCGCGCGTGTTGCAAGCATGGAATGCTTATTCAAAATGAGCAGAAGAGCAGATGGTTAACGTTAAACCTCGAGTGTGAGCAAATTCTGTTAGGTTGGGTTCCGTTGGGTTTGAGTTGCTGTTGGGCTGATGTATTCGTTGCGTTGATCGAGAGGTGAAACAGAATGCCCAATGCGATTTCAGGTGTAGGTTGAGCGTTATGTTGAACGCAAATGCTGATAGGTTACTGTTAGGTTGGTTACCGTTGGGTTTGGGTTGATTGTAGGTTGTGTGCAATTCATTGTATTATTGGGCTTCTGGATCACCACGAATGAGTGAGGGCGAAATTTTTCGCCCGATCGAATGAATGGTGGTCCAGAATGCCCAATAATATACTACTAATCTGTACGCAACAGTACCCAAGAGACACGAGACGCGTGATCGAAGCGAGGGAGGGGAAGAACGACTTGATCTGCCAATAACGTGTCCGCGCCAGCGCGCACCTTCCCCTCACTCCTCTGCCCCGCCAAATAGACATAAGAAATGACTCCTGCGCATGCCTCTTCCAAATCACTTTTCTGTACTCGCAAGGACCAGCAATTTTGGGGTCTAGTTTTTTTCGATGTTGTCTATAAAAATTACGTACCAAGTCCACTCAGGACGCCGCATCTTTTTTATAATTTACTTGGAAAGTCATTACGAAAAAAGCCGCGGTGAGCGGGCCGGTTGAATGCGCCGTGATTGGTTCATAGTTTATCATCTCGCTTGTCATCTGGTCGAAAGCGAGCCGCGATTCGAGGCTAGAAAGATTTATAGGTGCAAATGGGCATATGCGTTTCGGAAACGTTCACCCTGACATTTGGTGTCCAGAGAGTGGTTGGTCCATGATAAATATGTTTTATTTTTCTGTCTCAGATCATAGCCGCGTTGCCGAAGCTAATAAAATTGAACCCGATGGTTGTGAAAGAAGTGTTTAACAAGCTACTGGGGCTGGCCAACCCGAACGACTTAAACTTACCAGGTAAATGGATTACTGACTACTTTATTATCGTCTTTATTGGAAAACTGATAATAAATACCAAATACCACGGGACAATTTGACACCAATTGACCTACTCCCAAACTAGGCAAAGCCTGTACTATGGGTACTAGACAACGGATAAACATACTTATATAGATAAAAACATACTTATATACATATTAAACATCCAAGACCCGAGAACAAAAATTCGTATTCATCATACAAACATCTGCCCCGACCGGGATTCGAGCCCGGGACCTCAAGCTACATAGTCAGGGTCGCTAACCGCTAGGCCATCCGGTCGTCATTTGTGTTTTTGTTGTATTAATAATTTTTGAAGGATGGCATTTTGTTACTGCATAATAAGTAATAAGGATTTGTTGATCAATTATTGACGCGTTGTTCTTGTTTTCAGAGTATTATGTTTGTAAGTAAAACTTACCTAACATATGTTTGTGCATATTGTATGGGCTTTGGGATGGTTATACATGATGCCCCACGGCTATGCAACATGATGGGAAAGTACCTTACAATGTAAATGGGATAATTTGCTCTATAGGTTTTTTTTCATGTATGAAAAAATGGTATGAACATTGTCAATGAGAGGCATTATAGTAATTTGAATACAAATTTCACGGTTTTCCTTTATTTTAAAATATCATGTTACTTATTGGGAATTATTCTTTGTCGTTGACGCTTTCGACTGATATCATAAAAAGAACAAGTTTTTTTTTTTTTTTTCATATTTGGTCGGTTCGATTCCTAGTCATGTCATATAGTCGCAATGCAAGCAAGCCTTTTTTTAAATCTCTGATTGTAGTATTACTTACTTTTAAAAATAAAATAAAGTCTAAATAGACACGGCTTCTTGGTTGGAATTGGAAGTGATTAAAAAGACATTACATAAATATTTGTATGTGTAACTGAGTAGTAACTTAGTCTTGTTTTAAAAACAAGTGACTAGACAATGGCCAGAACATGTCATGTTCTTTCCGTGTACCCTTCATTTTATTTTATTTGGGTCACTCAACTTTTCGTCGCCACTCGTTGCCATGGAGATGTCCCCTGGGTAACTTGTCTAAAATAAGATTTTCTAAGGCATCCCACCTCCGGAAGTCAGAATTTGCATGCTTAGAAGATGAAGCATGAAGGGATTGGGATATAACTGTCGAAACTCTTAACGTTTAATGGAGTGGTGTCTTAGAAAAAAAGTATTTTAGACGAGTTACCCAGGGGATATCACCATGGCAACGAGTCCATTCATCACTAGTCGAAAACACGACTTTTCATCCAAACCCATTGACAGAGCATCGCACTTGTTTGCTGTGTTCCAAGACACCACATTCGCTTAAATTCAAATAACGAACTCACTGTACCATCAGCAAGCAGTAGGCCGAGCACGAGTTTTCGAATCCTGCGTAACGTCACGTTATCGTATCGAAATCGAGTAACCTCATACAAAATTTTAGTTCCAAATAAGCCTACGGACGAGCGCTGTCCCAAACGTCATACTAATTTCTCGATAACGTTACTAGGTAGAGTCGAGGAAATTAATTCCTGACCCGCCATAGAACATTTTCATAGTAAATGTCATAACAATTTTCCTTGTCAAGCAATGCAATGTCTCTATGACGTTTGCTGTGGAAAGGTTCTATGGTGGGTAAGGAATTAATTTCCTCGACTGTACTCGACGTTACTGTGTACGTTACACAGGATTCGAAAACTTGTGCTCGACCCTCTGAGAGCGATCTCCTTACAGTACTTATTTCTCATCACGTGTGATTGTGGTGGAAGCAAGCTTTTTTGCCGGGTTTTTGTGGCCTATCAAAATATTTGGAGTCGTGGCTGTCAAACGCCAGGCTCAACTGGCGTTTGTACTTGTAAAATACTCACTGAAATATGAATACACAGAAAAAAAATGCTAACCCCGGGAATCGATCCCGGATCCTCGACATTCCGTGTGGTGCAAGAGTATGGCACGCGACACGGTCCGGATCCGGGTTCGACTCCCGGGGTTAGCATTTTCTGTTTTTTTTCCTGTGTATTCATATTTCAGTGAGTATTTTAAAAGCATAATTGGATCAATCAACTTTTCTTAGCCACTCGTTGCCATGGAGATGTCCCCTGGGTAAATCGTTTAAAACAAGATTTTCTAAGGCACCACTCCATCAAACGTTAGGAGTTTCGACAGTTATATGCCAATTCCTTCATTCTTCATCTCCTAAACATGCAAATTCTGACTTTCGGCGGAGCGGGGTCTTAGAAAATCATATTTTTGTTGTGTAACCCAGGGGACATCTCCATGGCGACGAGTGGCAACGAAAAGTTGATTGACCCAATTCACGCGAAAACCGTAAAGATAAAAAATAAAACCGGCCAAGTGCGAGTCGGACTCGCGCACGAGGGTTCCGTAGAAAGATTTTAACGCTTTTCCCCAGTGTTTTAAGAAGTCCAGTGTTAGCAGAGCCCTGCTCTTAAGCAAAATGTACGCAGTGTGGGGTCAACTTATATTGGTCTGTGAAATCTACAGACAGACATAAAAATTTAAGATTTTGAGACTTTTCGGAGTGGTTGTGCTATAAGAGCTACCTTCATACCAAATTTCAAGTTTCTAGGACATCTGGAAGTACCCTTTAGGTTTTTGGAAATCGGCAATTTGTATGGAAATGGCCTTTTTAATTACTGTATCTTTTGATTGCGTTGACTTAGAAGGTTGATTTTTTCACAGCTTCAAGGGACCGCAGGCCTGAGTATTTGATATTAATTTCAGCATGCTACCTCCACGCGTTCTAGAGAAAAAGGGTCTTGACAGACTGACAGACGGACAACAAAGTGATCCTATAAGGGTTCCGTTTTTTCCTTTTGAGGTACGGAACCCTAAAAATGGGGGAAAAATACTAAAAGAACCCCAATAGAGATCATTAAGTGACGTTTGTCCGCAGTTTCCCCGGACGAGCTGCTGGTCGCGCTGCACATGATAGACCCTGGCGTGGTGGACCTCAAGTACATCATCAAAGCCACAGCGATATGCTTCGCCGAGAAACAAGTCTTCACGCAAGAGGCAAGTTTGATCCTGCTAAACTTTTCATTTTGATTTTTTATCTTTATTTATTTAGGGGCTTTGTCCAGGCATGAACATGTCAGCTTCGTAAAGGACAATAGAAATATAATAAAAAAAAAACAGCACAAATAAAAAACAAAAAGGTACGATTATTTCAAAAGACACTTTGTAAGTATAGAATTTTGGCAGCTTCACTAAAAGGTTCCATAAATAAACTTAAATAAAGAAAGTAGTAAATTAATGAAAATAATCGATTTATTGATTATTTTTGTGTTTATTTTTATGAAACATTCATAGAATGAAATTCAACATACAATGACAATGCAAAGAAAAATCCGTTAAGCAGCTGGACTTGAACCCAGCAACCTCGGTAATCCCTACCATGCTCCACCAATTAAGCTATAAGTACTTAACTTTGGTGAACCTAACGAATTTATCAATGCATTGTGGCATATTTTTATTTGGAAGATCTCTCCTCAGCGCCATCTATGAGTAGCTTAATCAAGCGGCTCACCCACCGGCTTGATTAAGCTACTCATAGATGGCGCTGAGGAGAGATCTTCCAAATAAAAATATGACACAAGGCATTGAAAAATTCGTTAGGTACACCAACGTTAAGTATAGCTTAATTGGTGGAGCGTGGTACGGATTACCGAGATTGCTGGTTCAAGTCCAGCTGCTTAACGGATTTTTCTTTGCATTGTCATTGTATGTTGAAGTAGTAAATTTTTCGTTTTTTTTTTTCCTAAGTACGAATCGACAAAAAAAATCTATGTAATCATTGAATCTGGTCACATTTCACGAGAATCGGTTGAGAAACTTGAGAAATGCGACATGTCGAAGAGAACAGTTTTACAGCCGGACATGCGAAAGACTTTTTTTTTTCAATCTGAAACGGAGACGCTTCGCTCACTTCGTTCGCTCAATTTTGTGAGCAGGTTCGCTAAGTATTTTTTTTTCGTCGATTCGGTTTTGGATTTTTTTTTAATAAAAAAAAACGGAATAAGTTCAGAAATTACCCGAGCTTCATGAAATTTTGTGATCCGGTTTGATAATTACATAGGAGTTTTTTGGCGATTCGTTTTTTTTTTTTATTAAAAAAAACCTAAATGTGTCAATCAACTTTTCTTTGCCACTCGTTGCCATGGAGATGTCCCCTGGGTCACTCGTCTTAAACAAGATTTTCTAAGGAACCACTCCATCAACCGTTAGGAGTTTTCAACAGTTATATGCCAATCCCTTCATGCTTCATCTCCTAAGCGTGCAAATCCTGACTTTCGGGTGAGTGGGGTATTAGAAAATCATGTTTTTGTTGTGTTACCCAGGGGACATCTCCATGGCAACGAGTGGCAATGAAAAGTTGATTGACCCAAATATGTTCAAAAATGAGGTCGCGAGCACAGCTCACAGCGCCACTAGTCTACTAGGGTCAACTTTAGCAGCCAGACTCTAGTCACTGTGTCCCTTGGCGCAGGTGCTGGCGATGGTGCTGCAGCAGCTGGTAGAGGAGCCGGACATTCCGGTGTTGCTGCTGCGCTCGGTGCTGCAGGCGCTCACGCTGCACCCCTCGCTGCAGCCGCTTGCGCTCAACATACTGCAGCTGCTCATTGAGAAGGAGGTACCAGGGGGGCTAGCACGCGCGCCATTTTGTCGCTTGTCGCTCAGTGCGTCTTTCACTGATTCCATCACTATGAAAGGGACACACTGCGCGACAAGCGACAAAATGGCGCGCGTGCTAGACGTGCTGCCAGCTATTAGGGTTCCGTACCTCAAAAAGAAATAACGGAAGCCTTATAGGATCGTGATCTTACATGGATACATTCAAAACCTTGCCATTGTCAACTTTAGTGTAACGGCAATGGCACATGACACGGAATGTCGAGGATCTGGGTTCGATTCCCGGGGTTAGCTATATTTTTCTGTTTTTTTTTCTGTGTGTTCATGTTTCAGTAAGTATTTAAAAATATAACACCTTATCACTAGGATTACTATCATTATTCTTTGTTGTCCGTCCGTCTGTCTGTCAAGACTCTGTTTCTCTATTTATACCCACGCGCAAGTAGAAAGCTGAAATGAATATGAAATACTCAGAATAAATAATCCCTTAAAGTGGTGAAATAATCAAACTTCCAAGTCAACGCAATCAAAAGATTTATTTCAGTGGTTCAGACTAACTCACTCGTGAAAATTGTAATAAAAAACCGGCCAAGTGCGAGTCAGACTTATGTGCGGAATTACATATGTAATTTATCACGAGCTTTTCGGTGAAGGAAACCATCGTGAGGAAACCTGCACACACCTGCGAAGCGATTCAATGATGTGTGTGAAGTAACCAATCCGCACTGGGCCCGCGTGGGAACTATAGCCCAAGCCCTCTCATTCTGAGAGGAGGCTTGTGCCCAGCGGTGGGACGTAAAAGGCTGGTGATGTGATGATGATGATGAAACGCATCTATAGCAACGTAGCATAGCACATCTCTGGTGGAAGCACACCTTTGGGTACGGCGCCCTAAAAAACTCGTGGCGTTCCAGGTGTGGAACAACAAGGTGGCGTGGGAGGGCTGGATCAAGTGCTGCGAGCGCACGCTGCCGGGCTCGGCCGCCGTGCTGCGCGCGCTGCCGCCCGCGCCGCGCGCGCTCGCCGCCGCCTCGCCCGCGCTGGCCCGCGCGCTCGCGCCGCAGGTCAGTTAGCGCTGTTACGAGTCGACCCTTTTCCAACTCGGATAACTCGAGTTGATTCGGAACGTTGATCCGAATCAGATTACGAGTCAAGGATCATGGAAAGTAACCGGATTGACAAAGCCCATACTTTGAATAGTTCTTATTTACATTCAGCGCCAGCTACCTTGCTTGAGTGACACATTCGTACCGCTGTTTTGTTATTATTTGACCCGCTGGCTACGACCTTGGCGCCATCTAGAAATTGCCTGAATTTTAACATGACTGCGGGGAACGATTCGAAGTATGGGCTTTGACACTCCGTATACTATTCTCCTTGATACGAGTTGACTCGACTCGGATCAACCGGATGGCGTTCGCTCAGTCCGCGAGTCGGCGAGTCGAGTCGAATTCGGCGTATACGAGTCGCCGAGTTGGCGACTCGCATAACTCGCATTCGCATTCGTATCAAGCCGAGTTAATCGAGTTCGGTGTGCGTTGCGGTTGCGCGATTCAAACCGCCGAGTGGAACCGGCAAGTCGAGTTGATTCGAGTTGCGAAGGAACTTGATTCGAATCAGCTCGCCCATCGCTAAGGCCAGTCGCGCTCGGCCTCCGCAGTCCATGCACCCGCTTTAGACTAGCAATGAAGATCTTGCAATAGGAATGTTGGCTCTTGGTCAAATCAGCAACTTTTTTCAAAATGTCAAAACGATTTGATCGGATCCGTTAGTATGAAGTTTGTATTGAATCACAGAATTCAACTCAAACTTAATTAATACTAACGGATCCGGTCAAATCGTTTCGACATTTCTGTTGCGAACTCTTTTAATTTTTAGTGTTTACGATTTTGATATATTATTTTTTTGTCTTGTCAGTAGTGCTATTGTTGGTTTGGTGAGTAGTATATTATTGGGCATTCTGGACCACCATTCATTCGATCGGGCGAAAAATTTCGCCCTCACTCATTCGTGGTGATCCAGAAGCCCAATAATACAATGAATTGCACACAACCTACAATCAACCCAAACCCAACGGTAACCAACCTAACAGTAACCTATCAGCATTTGCGTTCAACATAACGCTCAACCTACACCTGAAATCGCATTGGGCATTCTGTTTCACCTCTCGTTCAACGCAACAGCAACTCAAACCCAACGGAACCCAACCTAACAGTGACCTATCAGCATTTGCGTTCAACATAACGCTCAACCTACACCTGAAATCGCATTGGGCATTCTGTTTCACCTCTCGATCAACGCAACGAATACATCAGCCCAACAGCAACTCAAACCCAACGGAACCCAACCTAACAGAATTTGCTCACACTCGAGGTTTAACGTTAACCATCTGCTCTTCTGCTCATTTTGAATAAGCATTCCATGCTTGCAACACGCGCGCATTGGTTGAATTGATCTTGAACAGATATGAAGTTTGTAAAACAAGCTCAGAGCTTGCAGTTGGAGGTTGTTTGTTCAGATCGCAACAATCGTAGTTTTCGTCACGGTGAACTTTTACCCGACACAATTCGCTGTATAATTTGCGGTCCTTCTAATTGCGGTAAAACTAATTTAATTGTCTCTCTTCTACTACATGAACAAGGACTACGCTTTCAAAATATTTACGTATATTCAAAAACACTTTTCCAACCGATGTACCAGTTTTTAGAAAAAATATTGATGTTGGTTCCATCAGTTAAATTTCAAAAATATCGCGAAAATGATGAAATACTAAGCCCGCATGAAGCTGAGAACAATTCAATTATCATATTTGATGATGTTGCATGCGAAAATCAAAATAATATAAGGGATTACTTTGCAATGGGAAGGCATAAAAATATTGACAGCTTCTACTTAAATCAAACTTACAGTAAAATACCTAAACAATTAATAAGGGACAATGCTAACTTAATCATCCTTTTTAAACAAGATGAAGTTAATTTACGTCATGTTTATGACGAGCACGTTGGAACTGATATGTCTTGGTCACAGTTTCGGGAAATGTGTGCAAAAATATGGAGCGTACCTTTTAGCTACTTGGTTGTAAACAAGGATTGTGCTAGAAATTCAGGATGTTATAGAATGGGATTTGATACATTTATCGTTTTGGATTAACCGTGTTACTTAACCAGTTTCATTTTCAAGAAACTTTTATTGCATCATGGGAATCCATCGAGATCAGACATGAATCATAAAATAAACACAGAGAAAACTTTAAAAGAAAAAGTACTTCAGTCTGCCGATGCTGTCAAAAAGAAGGTTAAACTACTTCGTGATATGAAAAATAACAACAATATGATTTTGGAATCAGTCTTTAAACCAATAACAGACCCGCTTAATGAAATGATTAAAAGTAACGACAATAAATACTATAACACTAATGAAACCGATTTTGATGAAGACATATTTAAGTGGCAAAAGGCGCCAAAAACATTAAAATTTAGTCCTAATGAAGGGAAGAGAAGTAGTATTAATAATCAAACAATCGTACGAAATTTTTCCGAAACGACTTCAAATAATGATGATGAGGTATCAAATAGAGACGAAAACAGACAAGATGGTGATGATGACATGTTATGTGAAAGTGACAACAATGATGTCTTGGAATCAACAAATGATACTTCATTTAAGACTACCGGTTCATATGCATCTCCTCGCGAAGACCCTGCATGGCAAAAACAATACAACACCGACTTGGACATTCCTTTTGGCATACGAACAGAACGCGATAAGCTTATGTTAGGATCTTGTTTAGTTTCCGTTAGTGGCGAAAAACTCAAAGTAAATGGACGTACTTACAATTTAACACCAGGTTTATATGATTTGTTATTTAAGAAGTTGCCTGATTTAGGTATCATAACTGAAGACGATAAACGTTATTATAAAATGTTGCTACTAGAAACGAATGTCCATAGACGAGATTTTGATCCCAATAAACCAATAAAAAGTAACAAAGGTCAGAAATATTTATACATTATAAAACCGCTTTTCAAATTATCGAAACAACGTTCAATAAGCGAAGATTTATGTACTTACGGCAAAGGACTACCAACAATGAAAAAAGTTAAAAGAGATGTTTCATATGTCTATTGGGATAATCCAAACGAATTAGTTGAAAGATTGAAATTACTCATTGCTTCCCGTGATGCCGGTAACACAGGATTAGACAATGAAATAATATCAATTGTAGAAGAACTTCGTGAAGCGGGCTTGGTTAATCAATGATATATAAAACTGGTATTTTACTTTTACCATCAGTCGAAGCCGGAAATTTGATGATACATAAGTGCATAAAAATAAGAAGTAAAAATGAACATAGACAAATTCGGTCATCATGTTCATAAACGTTTGCGTGTATGTGAAGTTTTTGAACTTAACAATAAAACTTTGCTGCGTTCTGATGATGGCGATTTCGATCTACAATCATCGCGATTAAAGGGGGTAGCGGATCCTTTGACACCCAATGATGCAGCTAATAAGCAATATGTCGATCAGCTCGTCCAGGACACTTACGAGAAGAAGCATCTAGATTCTTTATTTAAAACTATAAATTCTCAAATTCATCAGCTTGCAAATCAGTTGAAAATAAACTTTTATACAAAAAGGGACATAGACAATATTTTAAGTAATTTCAAAGATGACAAAAGAACAAGTCGTGAATGAAATCCATAGATCGGCCCGAAAAAATTACAAGCGTCGCGCAGTTATATTAAAAGGAATTGATGATTTGTGGCAAGCAGATTTAATTGACTTACAGAATTTACATACTGTAAATAAGGGATATAAATACATTTTAGTTGTTATTGACACATTTTCAAAGTACACGTGGTGTATTCCTACGAAATCTAAAACTAAAACAGAAGTAAAAAATGCATTTGAACTAATTATCAAGTCGACCAAACGAATACCTAGAAACTTACAGACAGACTTTGGAAAAGAATTTTACAATGATCAATTCGATTGTTATGTGAAATCCTTAAAAATAAATCATTATTCCACGTATTCAGTTAAAAAGGCGTCTATTGTTGAAAGGGTAATAAAAACGCTTAAGAACAAACTTTACAAATATTTCAGTTTCATCGGGAACTACAAATGGCTTGGAAAACCTTTAGATGAGATAGTTCAATCTTATAATCAAACTGTGCATAGCACAACAAAATTTAGCCCAAATGAGGTGAATTTTAATAATGAAGCCGAAGTAAAGAAAAACATTGATAAATCACAATCCAATCGGCGTTTTAAATTAAATATTTTTAATGTAGGAGATCATGTGCGTATAAGCAAGTACAAAAGCGTCTTTCATAAAGGTTATACGCCTAATTGGTCAACTGAGCTATTTACTATTAAAAAGGTGAATCACACTCGTCCTGTTACTTACCATATTGAAGACCAACGAAAAAACTCAATACTCGGTACATTTTATGAACAAGAACTGCAAAAAACTAAGTATCCAGACGTTTACCTCATCGAAAAGGTAATCAAAAAAAGAGGGAAAAAATTGTATGTTAAGTGGTTAGGACTTAACGATAGCGAAAACAGCTGGATCGACAGAAATGCCATTGTATAAATATATTTAAAAACTTTCTCGCGCTAAGTCATTAACTTTTGGGATATGAAAGGAAGAGGACTTCTAAACAGTATTATTAATCACTTACCGTTTGAACTGCACTTACCTGGCTACAATTATTGCGGACCAGGCACAAAATTGCATAAGCGATTGCAAAGAGGTGATAAAGGAGTTAATGAATTGGACAACGCGTGTATGCAACACGATATAGCATACGATAAATATTCTGACCTAACAGACCGACATCGTGCAGATTTTGAACTCTATAAAATGGCTAAACAAAGATTGAAGTCAAAAGGTGTTGGAAAAGGAGAAAAACTTGCGTCTTGGATAGTTAGCAAAGTGATGAAATCTAAAATGAAAGCTGGTGCAGGGATAAAATCATTTAAGCATTTTGTTTCTAAGATACGTACCGAATTGAAAAAAAACAAATCTAAAAAAGAAGGCACTGCAGTCAGTCGAGCTTTTGCTGCAGCGAGTAAAGTATTTCTTAATAACAATACGAGTAAAATGAGAGTTCCTCGATTAATACCGATTCCTAAAACTGGAGGTATATTGCCACTAATACCTATTTTCGCGGGACTTTCTGCGTTAGGGTCATTGGCAGGAGGAGCTGCTGGGATCGCTAAAGCTGTTGGTGACTACAAAGCTGCAAAAAAGAGCTTATCCGAATCAGAACGTCATAATAAAATGATGGAATCTATTGCATTAGGTAAAGGGTTGTACATTAAACAGTATAGAAATGGAAAGGGTTTGTGTTTAAAACGATTAAAAAACTAAATAAAAGGCTACCCAGACGTGCTCTTACAAATGTTGATATTTTAAAACATTCAACAGATATTCCTTATTTCCGTGGTGTTTACATGAGAGACAAATTGCCAAACCGTCCAAAAAGAGTAGAATGTGCAATCGTAAATTTAGATAGTTCTAAAAACCAAGGGACTCACTGGGTAGCCTATGTCAAAGATAATAATCATTGTGAATATTTTAATAGTTATGGTGATCTTCAACCGCCGCTAGAATTAATAAAATATTTGAAAAATTATAATATTTCATACAATTATAATATTTATCAAAAATTCGATACTGTTAATTGCGGACATTTATGTTTAAAATATTTAAAAAAATATTGGAATAACCGTTTAAATATCTCTGAACAATAAATAGCTTCTCATTCTCACGATGTCTTTCACTTTGTCCATAACGGGATCCTCCTCTACCCTGATTACGAATCACTCGCCAGCTCTTCAACTAGATGGTGAATATGAATGCGGGTTGCTATACTTGTCGACATTTAACTCGATACCTAATATTGACAACCGAAATAATAAGTTTTATTATGGTGATAACGAAGTAGTAGAAATTCCTGAAGGGTCATATGAACTTCAAGATCTTGATGATTATCTTAAAAGACATCTCCAAGGTTGCACCTTTACACTGACATGCAATAATAATACGCTAAAAACATCTATATTGTGTTCCAAAAACGTCTATTTTAAAAAACCAAATTCGATTGGTAAGTTACTTGGTTTTGGAGAAGAAACAGTTCAGGCGAATATATTAACTGAGTCCCCTTTTCCCGTGTCCATTCTGTCTACAACTATAGTACGAGTTGAATGTGACATCGTGAGCGGGTCATTTATAAACGGAAAACCTAGTCATATAATTCATGAATTTGTGCCAAATGTACCGCCTGGTTACCGGATTATAGAAACACCTAAAAATGTTATATATTTTCCTGTTACTCAAAACAGCTTAAACGCTCTTATAATAAGAATACTGGATATAAACGATAATTTAGTGAATTTACGTGGCGAAGAGATTCAGATATATTTACATCTCAGAAAAAAATGATAGACTTTAATAAATGTACGGTCTCAAACAGCAAAGCCGTTAGTGCTCATTGTGCTATCAAGAAAAGAAGACCTAAAGGACAACTAACGAAGGAAAACAAACAGTTTTTAAAAAACATAGGATTATTAAAATGAGTATACTAAACTTATCAGACTCCTTTAGCTTTGATAGCACGATTGAAAGTTTCGAATATCATTCGTATAAACCGTACGTAACAAGTTTCAATTTAAATGATGAAATCCGTATACCTATCAACCAGCAAGATCTATACGTATTACCATCAGCGAGTACTTTATACATAGAGGGTACTATAGAAGTATTCAACAGAGAAACAAAAGCGAAGGTGTCCAGTGTTCATTTTACAAATAACCCTATACTTCATTTATTTCAAGATATTCGATATGAGCTGAATGGGATTGAAATAGATAAAATTAAAAACGCTGGGGTCACAACAACAATAAAATCTCTTGTGTCGATGAATGAACTTGAATCATCGATGTCAAAGTTATGGGGCTGGGATGTTGATGGCACAAAAATTACGCATGGATCATTTTCTGTGTCAATTCCTTTAAATAAGATTCTTGGCTTCGCAGAGGATTATAACAAAATTATTATTAACTGTAAGCATGAACTTATTCTTTTACGATCCAATACTAATTTAAATAGCGTAAAACTGAACACAAATGAGTATATAGGTAACATAACTATATCTAAAATAGTATGGCGCATGCCGCACATTAAGGTTTCTGATCGTGAAAGATTAAGTTTGCTTAAATATTTGGAAAGAGATCGAGCTATTCAGGTAGCATTTAGGAACTGGGATCTGTACGAATACCCGCTTTTACCTAAAACATCAAAACATTCTTGGGCCGTCAAAACTTCGTCTCAAGTTGAAAAACCTCGATATGTTATAATTGGATTAAAAACAAACAGGAAAAATGTTGCTGATAAAGATATATCGCGTTTTGATCATTGTAATTTGCGTGACGTTAAAGTTTTTTTAAATTCAAATTATTTTCCTTATGAAAACTTGAATGTCAGTTTCTCGGCTCAAAAATTTGCTATATTATATGAACAGTACGCTAAATTCCAACAGTCTTATTATAACCGCAGCCAAGCACCGTTGTTGAATCCACAAGACTTTATAAATAAAGCACCTCTGTTTGTTATCGACTGTTCTCGTCAAAATGAAACCTTAAAAACGGGTTCAGTCGATGTGCGGATTGAATTAGAGTGTGACACAGATATCCCTGACAATACCGCGGCTTATTGTCTTATTTTGAATGATAGTATTATAGAATATAAGCCGTTGACCAATATAACAAAGAAGATATCATGAAACTAGACCATCTATTCGTAGATGTTCAGGGGTTTAAATCATCTAAAAATGAATTTATTATTAAAGAATTTGCATACAGTACCTATGAACACACGCAGGCGTATTTAATAAAACCTCCATATTCATTTTCTACGTTATCAGAAAACGAAAAAAGGCATGTGAAATGGATAGAGAGAAACCTTGGCATTATGTGGCGTGAGGGGTATATCGACCACAGAGAATTTAAGAGAATGATTCATAATTTCTTGGAAGGCAAAAAAATATATGTAAAAGGTTTTGAAAAAATTAAGTGGATTAATGATTTATGTGCTGATTGTACTGTAATAGACTTGGGAGAGAAAGGTTGTTCTAATTTTCAATTAATGTATAAAAAGTATTGTATCGACAACAGCTCTTATAATTGTCTACATCATAAAAAAGCTTGTGCCTTAAAAAACGTTATGTGTCTTAAAAAATATTATTTCGATATTATGCATATTTAACATTGTAATAAATTATACCTAATTTTCAAAAATAAATATTTACGTTTAATCATTTTTTTATTTTTTAACCCAGTCAAAATTAGTTATCATTTATTTTGAACGAAGACTTTTTATATTAACCCATTTTTAAATAATTGAATTTGTTTGTTTAAAAATATGAAATAAATGATAACGATTCATACCTGTGGCTAATAATAGTGTTAATCTATTTAAGCGATATTTACTGAAAAGATTTTTCTTGTGCATTTAATCATGATAATTTTATCTTCGTTTGAATTATTGCTTTATTGACATACTTACAAAAAAAATCTTTCCTGTTGACGTATCGCTTAATCAAAGGAATAAAACAAGAAAATTGTTGACCATATTTATTTTCAAAATTATATACAAAAACAGTAAAAACATTAATAACTAACACTATATCCGCACAACTTCTTGGATATCTTATTTATTACACTTTCTGTACTGTCTATTATCTCATCGTATCCGTCACTTGCCACATACTGCGCACTGAGCATAACGTTTTCACCGGTTTCGTCGTTTTGATCCGGCGCGGAGTCACTTATGTTAATTATTTGGATTTTGACAAGTCTGTTCCCCTTAGTTGCTTCATTGTTTATAACGAACGACGGCGGGTGACCTCGTACACTTCTCTTTACCACTTTGTTTAGCCTTAGTTTTGGTTTACTAGACTTGGTTTTCGTTTTGGCACTTGCAATTTTTTTTACAAATTCACTGACTTCTTCTTCTTCTTCATCTTCTCGGAATCCTAATGGACCCTGTGCATATTGCGAAAACATGATTTGAGTGTCTTGCGTTCCTTCCATATTCTGAAACAAAAGAAATCAAATAAATAAACGCATCTGGCAACACATATGAGCATTTTCATACGCTTACAAAACAATAATAGCAACAAAATAATACGAATAAATATTAAATAATGCCAATTTTACTTACCGAATCGGGAACGGATCAGCTCGTCTTAATTTTCAAAACTTTGGAACGACTTTACTCAGTTATGAATGTAGAGTGCAGAATGATAACTTACTATAACAGCCGCTATTTATAATTACAGTAATTTCATGCGTCAGCAAATTAAATTAACACGCGCTTCGGAGCATGCGGTGCATACCGCCGCGCTGCTTAATGCCGATCAAATTACAACGACACGTAAGGACTTGTTATAATTGGTACCAAATGCAATAAATGTGAATAGGTATATTTCACGTGTCAGCAAATTACCTTAGCACGGGCTGCATGCCGCCGCGCTGCTTAAGACACGTAAGGACATGTTTTAATTGATACCCAATGCAATAAACGAGGATAGGTATTATTTGCCTGTTCAATAGAACATGATTTTACTTACCATTATCAAAATATTACATTTAAAATTAACCCTGAGCTTTTTGATGACGGAAAACATCGTCAGGAAACCTCCGAAGCGAGAAAACTCAATTTCAACTCAAGTAAAATGTGTTTTCAGTCGGTATCCTCGCAGTCTATATATACTTAGGTGGGTGAAAGAAAAAAAGAAAACAAATGTTAATAACACTTCATATTTATTTATTAAAAAAAGAACAAACCATACAATTTACAAATCAATGTGTAATTATAAAAAATAAAGTACTTAATGATAATCTACTTATTTGGTACAGTCAGCGTCAAAAGTCGCTCATCTGGTCGTAGAGCGAAAAGGTACAAAAGTGATGAGTGGCTTTTGACGCTGACCCTACAACATACATAATTATAATTTTACAATAACGTTAGTACTCAACGTATTTTATTTTATTAAACACATTCTAATTTTTTATTACCCATTGGGTGCCTACGAAATAAAATTACAGCTCGAGGAAAGGTCGCTTAGATAACTACTGTACTAGAAAATAGACTCATGTCCCCAAGATTTGGTTGAAATTTTGTCTGATAATATATGTCGTTTATCGTCTTTGTTAGATAAAGCAACTTTATTGACAGATTGAGTGAAGATCTCGTGCCTAATCGATTTAAATAATATGTGTTTTTTCCGAACTATTTTATCATTGAATAACACATCCCGATAATCATTTAATGTTAACTCTTGAACTGCTGGTTTTTTTATTCCTTTAGCTTTTTTGATAAGAGATTTATCACTTTTGATACAGTATAGTTTAGAACGTAACCCTATAAACTCGGTAATAAGTTCTCCTCCTAACTCATCTTTGAATAACCCAGGAATCTTCTTGTTACGTAAAGGTATTTGCAAATCATTTACAGGGTTATAATTGCTTGTGTCAAAAAAGTTTAAAAAAATATTTTTTAAATCACTGTAAAAGTCTGCAGTTTCGATTTTGTAAATAAAACTGTCGGTATCAGTGTAGCACAGAGTAACTTGATCTTGGTAGTGTTTTTTTAGTACCGTGTAGTGAAATTGGTACATATGACTTTTAGAAAGTTCTAATACAGAGAATCCTACGTAGATTGGTTTATCTAAAATTACTTTTTCAGGCTTCATTTGTACGACAACCAAATTTTCAGACAACACTGTTGCACTATGGAAATTCGGTTTGGCAATTAATTTGTTAGCACAAGTAAACTTTTTTGTTTTGTTTTGACGGTCGTGCCACTTATTTACTAATTTGACGTCAACTCGCCGCTCACTGTCTTCAAGAGTTTTCCCAAAAACTGAGTTATTCATTAATTTAAAAAGGTCTTGTTGGAAAGGAGTAGTAGCTTTTTTTCTCAGTTCTGTATTTAAATGAATATACTGTTTTAAGAATGGACTTTGACGAAACCTTATAACGCGATGGATTTTATCAAGAGTTAAGCCGTTGCGTAAACATGTTTTCAGATGGACGTAATGAATGACGTATTCGTATTTGTTATATAAATTTGGGATCAATTTGGTCGTTTTTCCTCCTGGAGGAATAAATTTTTGTGCGCAAAATGGATAGTCGTTATGGTTATGGTGTAAATTTTCCGGATATAGCAAGTCAACTTCCAGAATAAATCCAAATGGAGCATCATCTTCGACAGACAAAATATCTAGTTGGGCAATTTCATGATGATCTAGAAAACTAAAATTAGACATGGGCAACGATTGACACATACTGTAACCATATAAGTTATTGCAATCGATATATACTAAAAACGAGTCTGGTTTATTCATGTCATAAGTTTCCATGTACTTATTATTAGCCTGAGCATATCTGGTCGAACACATGCAAATACCACCTCTTATTCCTTTTTGTATGAGTCGAATTATTTCTAATTCGGATATCAATTCAAGCTTAACTCCGGTTTTTAATAACATAGCATCAAACGATAAGCTTGGAGCAGTTAAATAGAATGCCGGATCTAAATGATAATTTAACTTGCAAATGAACCGAAAGTTCTCAAAAATATCTGATAAAAGCAGCACATCAGTTTTTAGGTAAAGATCAGTATATTCTCCCATATCTTTGATTTTAAATTCGGACCATACAGATTGCGCATGTGCGTAATCTGAATCGCTTATTTGTTCGTTGGAAAGAGAATTAAAAAACAAGTTCTGTGATGGAAGCTCGGTCTCTGTAAACTTATCCCAGCTCGACATATAATCGTAAGGATAAATACCTTTGCGAGTTAATAATTTATTTTTTTTAGTTTCAGGATAAAACTTGTTCAAGTGAATAAAATCATCTTTATGTAAACCATTCGCTAATTTTTCCAAGCTTGTTCCTAAAAATTTAAAAGAGTCTACAAATCGAATTTGTGCATACTTTTGATCTGAAATCCACAAAAACTTAGTGAACGAAATATAATTTTCTTTATTTTTTGGGATTACTTTCACAGGCCCTGAACATTTACTAAGTTCCTGTATAAACAAATGACAATCGTAACCTGCTAAGTTATGAAAGAAAACAGGGACCAATTTAGGAACGCGAAAGCGCAGATTGCAGTACTGGTGCGCGGCACCGCGATAACGGCCCGTTAGATGACAGTGATCTCTTACTTTGTCTGCAAACAATAAACCTTTACACATATGACAATTTTTGGCACGTTCATGAGCTAAAGAATCTTCTACAGTAAATACCATGGGAATTTCTTTTTCTAAAACGTTATGGATGTCTTTAATATGTCTATATAAATAATCTACGAATTTCTGAGCACAATCTGGCCCTCGGTATTGAACAAAACGATTAAGTTGCTCATCATAAGAGCAAATTATATGGTACGCGAAAGCGGCTGGTAAATGTATTTGTTTATTTGTAGTAAAACTACTGTCAGTGTTAGGTTCACAGTTCTGATAGGGTTTAAGGATTGTCTCAAAGTCAGCATACACGACAAATGGAACGTCTTGTTTTCGTTCAAAATGCTTAAATTCGAGATAGGTGCCTTTCTCCGGAAGTACCGTAGCAACCCCACTACAAACGTGACTATTGAAACCGTGTTCAGTTTGAAAAAATATCAGACAGTCTTCGCAGAAATAAAGCTTAGCATGATGTTTGGTAATCTGACCGCGAGCAAGACGCGGTAAATTAGTAATCAAAACATAATGCGACTTATTACCGCGTTCGATTAAAAGTAAATTGATTCGATGTTTCCTTTTATATTGCGATCTGTATAGAGGTCCTACAAGAGTTCGGTTGTTTTTTAAAGAATATACGTTAATACTGATATCAATATTGTGATGCTCAAACGTAATGATATCGGCTAAAGTGACAGGGAAACACATATTATCAAGTTTTAATACGTCTTTAAAATGAGGATAAGATGATAGACGCTCGCGATGGTTTTGACATGGGTAAAGAGCAGCAACAACACACCAGAGAAAACAATAATTATCATGATTTTGAATATTAATGCAAGCTTTTTTATTTTTTATTATCTTAGGTAAGTCTATGTAAGATGACGCTTTCAATGGTTCATACTTATTTATGTTAACTTCTAAATACAAATTAGATAAGAAAGTCCAACCAGAATCGCGCTCCTGAAATTCTTCGATTTTTTTCTGTATACTAATAATTATTGTGTTTAAAAGCTCTTCGAATTGATAATTTTGATGTATAGGAAAATTTTTCGTTGCAAATGATTTCATTTCCTGCTTGTCATCTTTAAACAAAAGAAAATCGCCAAAATATTCGAAATTTACTTTGAGGGACACATGTTTTTTAAGCGAATTTTCCAAAATTTTTTGCATTTTAGGTTTTACTGTAATCAAAAATGATTCAGGTAAACAAGACTTCAGCTCATCAGTTGCCATTATTCTATAAGATGCTATGCGACCTTTAAAAGCAGACGAAATTTCAACAACCTCATCGTTTAAATTTACACCCGAATTTTTTCTATGCTTATTACTTCTAAGGTGCCCTACCCACTTCCTGCTTTCTACTGTAATTGAACACTGAGTGCAAAAGGGCATGTTTTATGTAGCGACTTTGCTTAAGCTGTAATCCTGGTTTTATATGTTAAATACACAATTTGATAGTTTCAATTTTAATCAAATAATAAAAAGAGACAACCTGCAGTATCCGTTAAAAGCAAAAATAAAAAGTACTAAATTAGTACTTACTTAGTATGTTACAATAAATTTGACGTTAGCGTCCTTGAAAAGTACATTTATCTTTTTAACAAATTTTTGCTATGCCCTCCATTCAACAGTTTTATCATCGATTTGCGCCCTTAAAGTAATATCGTTAAAAGCGTTTAAATTATGGTTTCATAATAAATCGTTAAGTTTAACACATTTATTAAAAATTACTTGATACACAATTTGATGCAGTTTAAATTTTATTCAAATAAGTAATAAAAAGAGACAACCTGCAGTATCTGTTAAAATCAAAAAAGTACCTACTAAATTAGTACTTAGTATCGTTAGAATAAAATTTGACGTTAGCGTCCTTGAAAAGTACATTTATCTTTTTAATAAATTTTTGCAATGCCTCCCATTCAACAGTTTCATCATCGATTTGCGCCTTTAGAGTAACGAGAGCCTTTTTCCAACGCTCCTGACGTAACTCACCGCGAATATCAGCAGTGTTGTACACCCGCAGCTCCAAGAAAAAGTCTCCGTTGAGGGTGCAAGCCCGTTTTGTTGACCCGTTCGGTACCCGGTTTATAATGGATGAATCAAGCGGATCAGTCTCAGCAGGCTTATGGTTAACAGCAACGTCTTCAGGAAATATTCCGAACACGTCAAACGGGTTTTTAGTTTCTTTTTTCTTGGGTGCAGCAGATCTGAAACATAACAGACATTAAACAATGAATAAGACAGTTGTACTTAGTTCGTCGAAATTCATTAAACAAATTACAAGAAAAATACCTTGGGGTTGACGGCTTTCTTTTTTGAGCAGGTTTTTTTATTTTTGGGATACTGACATCTGCAGCGGCAACGCTCTCCTCTGAATCAGATCTGAAATAAAAAATATGTTTTTATTACTCGACATTTAAAATAACCATATACATCGATAAAAAAAGAACAAAAAATTACCTTTTTTAAATGAAAAAAGTAGACAAACAATATTTAAGTAAATATGTACCCAGCTGACAAAATAAAAAACATGAAATATGAAAATAAATATAAAATGGCTACCTGTTTGGAGCTGAAGCTTTCCGTTTTTCAGCCGACCTTCCCACTTTTGACCGAACGGTTCCGCTGTTTGCAACACTGATGGGTTCAAACTCTGAATCAGACCTGAAAGGAAATTAAAAATATTAATGCCTGTTGGAACCCTACAAACAATATGAACCAAATGTTTTAATTTCGTTAGGAAAGTAAAGCGTTAGGTACGTTGAAATACATACTTACATTTTAATCGATGTATAAAGCAAATAAACTTTACTAACGTAGAAACTCTGCACAGCTTAACCTCTGAGCTGAAGATGTAGAAGACTTGATGCACTGTGCACGTCACGTTCGAAATTGGAAAGGAACAAATTAGCCCCGCGCAAAAGTTTTAAACGAAATTATTTGCTGATTTTACTAAATGAACTAGGGCTGTCGCATTCCAAATCACAATTGTGTATTATGCTTATGTGCACATAACAGTTCTTTATTTTACATTATTTAATTCTCGACGCGATGGAAAGAGGAACGTTATGAATTTGTCTATCTGTCTGTTGGTAAATCTGCCTACTTCGTATTCCACATATGCATGTATTCAAGATACCAAAAAACTAATCGAGAGTGAGTTGTAAGCTTTTTTTAATTTACTTTTTTAATTTTTTATTTACTTATTTATTTTTTATTTATTTATTTCTCACCAGCTAAATTAAGGAATTACCTAAATATTAGTATTTCAGTAATTGTAGTAATCATTATTTCTTTTAAGAACATTTATATTCGCATTTAATAGAGGTACCCATTAATTGTAAATTTATCCATTGATCATTGTCAACCCTACACCTTTATAATATGAATATTATTTCGCAACCACGCTTCATACATGCACCGCATTTGTATGTCAGCAAAAAGACGCCGATCGCACTGTGTGTCACATTACAACTTGATAACGTTGCGCAATAAAATTGGCTAATACCTAATTGGTAACATTTTCATGCTCAGTTCTGTACGTTAAAATTATAACGGAAACTGAAAAAAAACCTCCTCAGATCGTTCAAATAGCCTCAGTATTAACCGACTTAATTACTAAGTTAATGGGTAAGGTTAGTAATTGGTTAGCTCACACAACCAAATATCATCTTACCTCACCTACTAAGACGAAGATTTAAACTTAGGTAAAAACGTGTTCTAACTGTAATGTTTGCTACTTTACATCGTAATTATAAATACACATACAATTGTTATTTCCTAATACGAAAACAAACATTGTCTTGTTACAGGTACAAACAGGTATAAACCTTTTTCAATTTGAACACAAAAATAAACAATTCCTATATTATTAACATTTATGATAAGATAACCTAACCAACTTAGAAAAGTCGAAAAACAATAGACATTTTCGCTTCAAAGGTCAATATCTTAGAAACGGTTGAACCGATTTTGATAAAACAAGTCTAAGAACCATTGTTAGAAAACCTGTTAAATGAAAAACCGCATTTAAATCGGCTCATTCATTTAGGAGCTATGGTACCACAGACAGACACAAAAATCTAGGTACAAATTCTAGCGCACGATGTCAAAGTTTAACATAAGCGCTGTCTGTGGGTTAAGCACTGAACTAAGTAGGTGTAAGTAATGATTTAAGTAAGTACCTTTGATGTACTGGTTTCGTATAGAATACAAATGGTTTCGAATAATTTCGATAGATGTCATCACCGCCTACTCGTATGTCCATTTGCATGTTAAGAACAATAAACCTTAGCGAGCGCGCTCGCTACGTAATTTGATTGAGTACCTAACTTACACTACAATGTCTTCGAGTTGAAATGACTTAAGTACATAATCATGTATATCACTTTACAACTCGTTTCTGATCAAACTTTATATTCTAGTCAGCAAGACAATTTTTACGTCAACATGATAAAGTGATATAAGTTATTTAGAAAGTGTGATAAAGTATCGCGGTCTCACAGATGGAGTTGTTCTACATTAACATCAATTAAATCACACTATTTGACTTAGTTTTAGCGATACCAATTTAAAATCATATTTTGGTTTTCACTAGTGTAGTGACTTACACATTTTTATGTTTTCGTAATTTAAATAATGTTTACTTAGTGCTTTATTCCAGCGTAAATTAGTTTAAACCTAACTCGCGCTAACGATGGTTTTGAGATTCGTTGATATAAATAAATCCGACATACAATTTGCCGTGTACATAAAACGCGGTCATAGCGATACATCCGAAAACGGATGCCGGGAACTAACGCGTCCTGGGTGACCCGACCTTGTCTGTGGAGTCTGATCAGCTTTGCGGATGAGTTGTATACAAGCCTCGGTGGGAGGCATCCAAAACCACCACGCACACAAAAAGCGGTCATAGCGATACATCCGTAGGTGGATGCCGGGAACTAGACGCGTCCTGGGTGACCCGATCTTGTCTGTGGAGTCTGATCAGCTTCGCAGACAAGTTGTGCAAACACCTGAGTTAACCTGAGTCAAAGGCTGCGGCTTGAGACCGAGGAGCGCTCAGTGGCTTCGGCCTCGTGCATATCGGACTTGATCAACCCGGTGTGCATGGTGTACTTTTGCTTTTACTTTATCTAGCTCAAACATTATTAAACATATCTATGTTAGGTTGTCAATTAGTTGAGACTTGAGTTGGACTGAAATTTAAATACATTGAATAAATTCCCGTCGGGTTGGCTTGTCGTTGAACCTCGAGTCAAAACTTCGCTCATTCGAACGAGAGGTGGATGCCCAATGCGATTTCAGGTGTAGGTTGAGCGTTATGATGAACGTGAATTCTGATAGGTTACTGTTAGGTTGGGTTCCGTTAGGTTTGAGTTGCTGTTGGGCTGATGTATTCGTTGCGTTGAACGAGAGGTGAAACAGAATGCCCAATGCGATTTCAGGTGTAGGTTGAGCGTTATGTTGAACGCAAATGCTGATAGGTCACTGTTAGGTTGGTTACCGTTGGGTTTGGGTTGATTGTAGGTTGTGTGCAATTCATTGTATTATTGGGCTTCTGGATCACCACGAATGAGTGAGGGCGAAATTTTTCGCCCGATCGAATGAATGGTGGTCCAGAATGCCCAATAATATACTACTCATATCCATACAACATTTATAATTTAGATCATAAACCTCACCAATCTACCATCTCGCTCGAAAATATCGTTATTATCCACGTTTTGAACATTAGAGCAGCACCGACTTATGGTCTGAAGACGAGAATGAAAGGGCCAGCTGTTATTCGATGTGATATACGGTGTAATGTTGCACGCGTCTTATTAATATTCCAAAATGAAGAACGCTGCCAGTGCCCAGGGGGATTTCGGTTTATATTTTTATAATAGAGCTGAGGACACCGTATCGATAAAAAGTTTCGTTGAAAGTGAAATTAGTACCCGCTCGCAGTCTCGAGGGCTAGTGTCACTTCTCGGTACAAAATGTCAATTTTGACAGTTAAACGTCGAAATAGCCATGAAGGCAACACCGTCCGCCGTCAACTCAGAGAAATAACGCTCGTTTCACCTCTAAACGAACTAAGTACTAAATTACTTAGTTTACTAAAGACAGTTTATTGAAATAATACACTATATTATAATATTTATCTATATACATAGGTATCGGCAAGTGAGAATTCTGTATTCTTGCCGCTAAAGCGGTTTCGAGTTTCGTCAGCGGTGCCCAAAGGAATATGAACGCACGTTGATTATCATTAAAAAGGTTTTTAAGATGTCTTTTAGTTCTGAAAATATTTTTATCGATAGCGGGCAACCCTACAGGAGCGGTGAGCGATAGCGGGCGCCGCGGGCAGCGCGCGCGCACCCTTCCATTTTCTAATTATATAACTGGCAACACCGGCCCGTGCCCATACACCACTGCACTCTATATTGTTCATACTTAGACCCTATAGCGAGTAGCACTGGCGGGCTTATTATTCCAAAGATAATATTAATGTAGGTACGATTGGCAACATTAGGAATACCTATGCCAATACACCTGTGAGCTCTATAATATATATGTCTAGCGAGCTGCACGGGCTGTTTTTTTATATTATAGGTCTTCCCTAAAGTTTTCACATCATAAGTTTGTACGCCTACAACTTACTTCTACATATAGGAAGGTTTTTATCAAAAGACTTCTGAAAGTTTAGGGTTAAAAGCATACTTTGGCATACCACCACTGCTTTATGGTAAGGCAGTGTGTACAAGGCAATTTTACATAGAGCCTAGAGACATGTCATCACCACACGCGCTGGCAGGATAATGTTTTGAAACTTAAATTTAAAGAAGTTATGAGCTTTACTGAACAGTAATTTGATGTCCGATATAAACGGCATTTAGACCAAGACTCTAGGGCTTTTACTGAATATCTAGCTTTTGACGCTGACATAAAGCTTAATTTCTGACCTGTGAGCTCAGGGCTGTTAATATTCTCTAAGGAGACGTTTGTTCTTACAAAGTTTGACACATCGATGCTGGAAAAGTCGTGAATAACCATACAGAATTTCTCCCGAATAATCTTATTATGAGCTTGCCAATGGGAAGATGAGATAGTAGACAACGCACTTAGCGTACGCTGATATCAAATTGACTTTTCAATTGTAGTCTGTCTCATCTATCATGGGCAAACTCAAGTAACGTTGATAGCGTTACTTGAGTTTCAAACAGACACTAAGAAACACTTTCAGTAATAAGAGATCCACAATTACCATGTTAATGTTAACCAAATGTTAACCGTTTAATGGGATTTGTCCAATTTTAACTGTGCACTTAACTTTTGGCTCTAGGCAACTGTCAGCTAGAGCTAACAATGTAATCAGTTAGTAGACTGATCATTAAAAGATAATTGCAGCTGTTTGATTAATCATTTTATAGATTGAGGTTTCATTGAAATTTGAAGGCTCAGTGAGTTTCACTTTCATCAGGCCCCGAACGAATACGCGAATTTAGCATCTCGATTTAAAGTGTTAAATAGTGCAGAACTATTTTTGTTAAACTTTAACTTAACTGGTATTGTTCGTATGTAATTAAGCGTCGGTAGTTAGGGTAGTGTACTGCCTGTAGCAACCCTATTGCTGGTTTCCCGTGTAGGCTCTCTGCTTCAAAATTTGCAAGTTAAATTTGACCCACTACCATTTGTAATTTGGTATGGATATGCAGGTTAAATGACAATGCAAGTACAACAAGCAAACAGTACAGTTTGCCAAAATTTTTGTATTGAATATACTTTCTAACAAATAACTTATAGGTAGGTATAGGTAAATGTTTATCGTAACAATTCGAGTTCAATGTTCAATTTGATACTGGTCTAGGCACCTATCCTATTCATATACAACACTTTTCCGGTGGCCATAATAAGTTACCAATATCAAGGGAGTAGGAATAATTATATTTTGAATCAGCTTCATGGCAGAATGGGGATACGTCCCGTTCTTCAGTCATGACACCACCACACCAGCCCTGCCGATCGCTCGCGGCGTCGCATCTGAATATTCTGATAATCCATTCGGTTACGCATTATACGGTGCGCTGCGTAGCTAGCTGCATGGCTTGCTTGGTTGATGGTAGAAAGGATTATATTAAACCGTGGGAAGTGTTTTGAAATGTATTAGGTATCGAAATTGAATTACTAATACTTACCTATTAGCCTACAACTCATTCATAATGACTCAATCTTTTTATATGTATTAAAATTACTTCAACAATTTATTGCACTAGCAATAATGTCAAATATGCTACCTCCTGAACTGTTAGGCAGCAGTTTCTAAAAATAAAGTTTTTTAGATTTGGTATTATATTGTTATGGTATTAATAACTATTACGCACCTAAGCTCAATTATTTTCGTTAGACTAAGTGATCTTTGCCACTAAGGTATTTTATAAGTTACATTATTGAAATCGTCATGATCATGAGTTTCATGTTATAATTTTCACTTCACTTTTAAAATGAAATTAAAAATAAGTTGAAAATATACCTAGGGAACGACTTAAATAATTCTCTCCTCTCTGCTTCTCTCTTAATTTTTTCTGCTATTTGCATTTAATTATTAATATTCCCCAATCAACCACTCAACATCATTCCAAGTTTCCGCCTTGTTTTTTCTTCTACACACAAGTGTCACCGCCATCTTTAATTTAGTGACATCAAAAAGCGCGCGAACACGCCATAGACAATTTCGCGCGCGAACGATCGGTATCTGCTCTGTGGTCACGTGACAGCCGGCGGGTGGACACGCGACCTTGTTTACGTAGTGATGCCCTTTATTAACTTCGACTTGTGGATGCAGTCAAGAATCGATAAGTAGTGATGGTGATAGGGGGAAGGTGCTCGTATTTTGGGTGAGGTGTACCTAACTACATATATGGAAATAAATTGAATTGGGGATTTAAGGTTATGTAGGTAGCTTTATTTGTTTTTGTGTATGTAACGATATAAGGCATTCAAAAATATATTTATTTCATAGTTAAACTACACACTTAAGTGTCTCATACTGTTTTGCGGTGTTCAATAAAGAATATTTGTATTTGTCACTGAGAGACCTGCGCTGATTTTTAAACATAGCAAATTGATGGGTTGAGTTGAGGCTTATGGAAATAAGTCTACGGCATGGTGGCTTTTAGTGTTTTAACGGTGTTTACATTCTCTTCAAATAAATAAACAGAAATATCAAAACAAATTAGGTAAACATTTTTGAAAACAAAAAAATAATCTTCACTTTACCCATTCAATAAATATGAAACTCAAAGCTAACAATAGAAGAATTAATAAATATTCATGTGCGAAACGGACCGGGCAGCCAGGATCTGAAATGTCAACATTCGCGCCAATTTTGAGTGACACTTGACATTCGGGGCGCTAATCTCGCGGGGCATAGAGTATAGAGCGAGTTCGGATACGGTATTTAGTCTGTGGGTAATAGAAAATTTTGAGTTGAATATAAAAGTAATTTAATTTATGGGAAAAATACAGTGAAGATAAGATTAGGAAAACGCTATGTACACGTAGAATGGCAAGGTATCCCTCCTGTTTTTAAGCGAACAATCACAAACATTTTTATGTAAGAACACAAAAAAACAGGTCATGGGATATACTTCTAATGTGTATCATATTATGTCACAGTGCGCAATCACAATTTAGGGTAAAAGTACCTATTGAGGACACGTGACATCGATTCTACAATGTCATTGATCTCTCATATCAAATTTCCTAGTTTTACACATACTGTTTTTTTTAATTTGACCTTTTCGTATACACCGTTAATACTGTACAAAACTGCCAAGTCCAAGGATTAGCAGCCGCCCTAAAATGAGCAACCGCTCTCCAAATACAAGTGTTGATTTTTGTTCTCAGCACGAGGGTGTTCCCACTTTCCAGGGCGTATAAATTTCTCTCGGGACTATAATAAGCCTGTTACCGGCTGTGGGAAATGAAGTAAAAACTGGCTATTTAACATTGGTCCCAGATAACTATGGGGGCACCTTGGAAGCACGGATCAAGGCGGAATAGTGATGACCTGGTGTTGTGGTAACTGGATAAAGATTCGACAAACGCATGACAGTTCATCCATTTATTGCAGTGCCTTATGTCGTACCTAATCTTACACACTAGTTGTCATTCTCGAGAAATAAGATAAGTTGTTTATTCTTACACCTACACTTTACTGTTCGGAAGAAAGTATTTACTTTCTTTACCGGGTTTTGTCATGCCTGAGTATTGACCAAGTGCGGATAGTTAGAGAAACCCGTGCAGCTAGAAGATGTTGGTACCCGCCTCTTCAGTCCTTTCGAGACCATCGATTTTTTTATGCGATTAAGTCCCGAGTATCATAGAAAGTTTAAATCAATATTGAGTATTGAAGTCACAGCAAATGATTGAGCGAGTCCGGAGAAGGTTTTTAATTTGTAATCATTTTATCATAGATACAATTATTTCATTACTAGTTGAGATATTTCGGGTATATTTTGTGTCACCGTGCCTACCAAATTATCAACTGATGACTTCACTTCTGAATAATGATCTACGATGTGCATAATTGAGCTAGTAACTACTACTAGTAAATAATTTTGCTACTTTCACCTCCCTCACCTCACCTCACCTCACCTCAATTATTTCTTAATAAAACCCAACTTACCCCTTACCTTTTATCCTCACTATATCGCAATAAATCATTTAGCATATTTCATACAAGTTAAGATAAGACCGCAATTCCCCCACGGAACCGCGTACGCGAGCATTCCTAATTGAGCCATTTCACAGATAAATAGATAAAACACGGAATAGGGCAAAACCCTAAGTTATGCGTGTTATTTGCATATAATAACTTTGGGGACGGTTAGACGGCGTTTTACCCTGCCTTAACCGCCGAGACCACCCACACGAAAACTAACCGTACTCCCTTTTAAATAGCGTCGCATTTTAATGGACCCTTTTAAGGGGGATCCGCGAAATTTTTCGTAACCATTTTGGGGGTTCAGTAAAGGCCCTTTGGGGTTCGAACCGCGACAATACCAAATGCAGTTATGCAGATTACGTAATGATGACCAATGTTGCTTTGGATGGTATTTTAGATCGCGGATTGATGCGTATTTTAATATTCCTGATAGTTACGCTTGTTAAAAGTCTCGGGGGTGCAGTTTTGAATATGCTGATGCAGTTATACTGAAGTTACTATATTTAGAAATGTCAATTAACTAAAGAACCTAGGTTTGTACAATTTTTTTCTGCGAAAAACTCTTTTTTGTACCTATTATGAAATTATGCACGTGGCTTAAACGAATAATCATAGCATTGTTCAAAAAAGTCAAAACTTATTCCTCGAAATGTAGAGTAAAGTACGGTAGAGCTTTATTGAACAAGTTTCAGTCAGCCAAATAACTATTTACATTTCGTACAGTGTAAGAAAGGTTAAGTTCTCAGTTAAAATTACCAGCATTAAAATGACAGATTAGTTACCACACACGTTTACTCAAAAACAAACTAAGCCCTTAGTCCTACAACCATTAGCCGACGTCACAAAAAACTAAAAACCACTAATTTTACCGAATCTATAAAGCTAAAGCAAAAAGGCAAACACATTTATATCTCTATCCTTATACTTAAAACGATAATAATTACAGTTTACGAACTTTAACGTTCCAAAATTAAAAGTTCGGTCTTAACGCGCCACGTATCATTATGTTTGCATTATTGTGCTCTTATTTTTAAACGGGCATAGAGTAGAGAAAATGTTACTGGCCAGGAATATTTAAAAAAATCTTTCATTCGATTCGTTTAAGTACACCTATACAATTTTTTTTAATTGAATTAGGTGATTGAATAAATATGGACATTAATAGGTAGTTATTACTAAGATTCCGAGATTAAATGAGTAAAAATCACGAACTTTTAAAATAGAAAATATTTGTACTTCTAAATGCATTTTATTTGATTAAAACATATGGAAAGTTTTTTTAAATATGTCAATTCTAATCAATTACGTTCTCCAGATATCAAAAAACATTTTTTTTTCACTATAAAGGTGACTTCACAAATTTCCATCCAAATTGAAAACAACAACAAACAGCCTTTGTTTTTTAAACTCTATGGTCCGACCTAAGGTTAAGGTGGGTCACGACACATCCCAATTAGGGGTGATTAGGCGGAATAATTTATTGAGTGCGCTCAAAAACGCGTCTAGAGAAACGCGGCGCTTTGTGCCGGCATGTTGGCAGACCTGTACCGTGGCGCCAAAACTTTTTAGGGTTCCTTACTAATTTACAGATAAGGGTATAGAGAATTAGTAAGTTGAAGTGGCCATGGGCATTGGGCAGGTCATAACATCTCGAGGAACTAATAGCAGTTGGGAAAAAGGTTGTAGAGTGGCGACCCAGAGCCAAAAAGTCGTAGTATTGGACGGCCCCTACTAAGTGGACAGATGAATTTTCAAGGTCACAGGAACAAGCAGAAGCAGGTCAAGACAGCTCTAATTAGAGACCGCATATGTCCAACAGTCGACACAAGTTGACGGCCGAATAGCCTAGTGGTTAGAGACCCTGACTATGAAGCTTGAGGTCCCGGGTTCAAATCCCGGTCGGGACAGATGTTTGTATGATGAATATGAATGTTTGTTCTCGAGTCTTGGGTGTTTAATATGTATATAAGTATGTATTTCTCTATATAAGTATGTTTATCCGTTGTCTAGTACCCATAGTACAGGCTTTGCCTAGTTTGGGACTAGGTCAATTGGTGTCAAATTGTCCCATTGTCCCATGTCCCAAGTGATTATAGCGGGGTCTCTTTGTTTCGTCGAAAATTTTTGGTCATAATGTAATGTTTGTCATAATCTATCACTAGGTAGTCATAACTCTTGTTTTCTTTGAAACTGTAAAAAAATTCAAGAATTTTGTTATGGCCATCCTGTAGAACTCCATAGGTCAGGTTAGGTTTATTTTATAATAATCCTGAACAATTCATAGTTTCAGAGAAAAAAAGAGTTATGACTAGTGATAAATTATGACAAGAATTACATTATGACTTTCAGCTGTATGGGAGAAATTATAGACCCGATGATAGCCGGTAGCGTGTCTAGCCAATGACCCTATTCTTATTACTAAGGCTGCGCTGAGGTTTCTCCGTTTGTCGCAAGTGTGTACGTTTTAAACTGCAATATGGTAGGTATTACAATGGCCGTTATTACCACAAATCGGTAATTACTTAGCATTTAAGTACCACTTAACAGGTACTAACAGATTTGTGATTAGACCAGTTTTCCAAGTAACTCTCCATGATAAAATATTATATTTAAACCCGAACCATTCTAATAAAAAACCGCGGTACCTACGACCCTTTCGCAATGAGCCATTGTTGTACTTATCAAGATATTCAGTCAGGCGTTTACTTCGAAAGGGTTCTACTGCGCGTGGTTATTACGTTATTAGAATGGTTCGGGTATACTGTTGTAATACTTATAGTCTTAACAAAAGCCAGATGAAGTCTGCTGCCGAAATGCCAATAGATAACTAATATTATGTCAAAAATGTATAAGTACTAAAATTTCATAATAAAGTAGAAATGTACAATAGTACGGAACCCTTCGTGTGCTTGTCCGACTCGCGCTATGTTTTATTTAAAAATATTTATTTTAGGTGTTGATTTGCGCACGGCTTCTTAGAAGCTGTTTATCGTCATTTGTTTTTATTGTAGATTAATACTGTGATCATTAATTATTCGTTGGTCAAGTTGGCATTCTTAAAAATATTTTACCCGTTATCTTTAATGTGTGGATGGTGGCTTATTTAGCAATAGCAGTAAAAAAAAATGGTTTATAACCTGTGGCAATAGTGTGTTTGTTTTTTCGCCAAAAGAAACCTTCGTTCAGTGCCCTAAGCACGACTTGTCGAATCCTGCGTCACGTAAACTCGAATAGTAAACTATAACGAGTTTGTATGACGTTTGGAACAGCGCTCGCCCGTGAGCGTATTTGGAACTAAAATTTAGTATGAGATTTCTCGATCTCGATACGATAACCGTAACGTAACGCAGGATTCGACAAGTCGTGCTTAGGGCACTGAGAGAAGGCCCGTGCCAAGCAGTGGTTTTTTTTCAGTAAAATAGATGTATACCCTATAAGCGAAACGAACACTGCGCGCCAGAGGAAGTACTCGGAGTCTTTGCGGAGTAGTCCAAAACAGTCGGTCTATTAAGTGCTCGACTTAAATACATGAGTAATCTGTATACCTATTTCACTATGAGTGTCTTTGTTTAAGCGTAAATAAAAAAAATACACTTTCTGTACATGCTGCAGTTTTATTCAATTAGAAAGCTGGGAACGTCATCCATATATTTTTAAGTGCAAAAAAGGGTGTTCCAGAGATCAACCCACAGCCCAAACTACATATCTACTACTACTACTACTACTACAAGCAGCAGTGCTTGCACTATTGTGTTCCGGTGTGGAGAGTAAGACAGCCGGTGTAATTACGGGCACAAGAGGCATTTCATCTTAGCCCTCTAGGTTGGCAACGCATCTGCAAACCTTCCGGAGTTGCGGGTGTCTATGGGCAGTGGTGATCACTTACCATCAGGTGACCCACTTGCTCGCTTGCCTTCCTCGTTGTATAAAAAAAAAACCCACGGGATAGGGAACTATTTTTAACTATAATAAGCATTTTAAATCAACAATTTCTAATCATAATAATAATTCACACCTCAAGGACAGCGCAATAAAATGTATGTTTTTTAAAATTTTATAAACCATAAACAAAAGAGGAAATTCTAAAAAGTTTAGGGCAAACGCTGTCCCTGTCATTAATTGCTCTTCCCGCTCTGTGATTAGGCGCCGCCCATCACGATTCACGCGTTTTTCAAAACATTGAATTTGGAGCGTTTTCGTTTTTATGTTTACTTTTTTTCATGTTGACAGCACTTTTTTAGGATTGGAGAAATGGCGGGATCAGACGTCTTTCACACGGCGTGTTTTTTTTTTTGGAGAATAATTTCATTAACTTGAATTTCTTTAGTTTCTTTATTTTTACTGGTTTCAATTTACGAAGCTGTTTTTATTTTTTTAATTCTAATAAATTTGTTACGATGAAGATTCATAAAAAAGTTAACGCTAAGATAAATACAAAGATACGCCAATTATAAAAACTTGCTGTTTTAATTATTTCTCTTTTTGGTAAGTATTCCTTAAATAATTTAATCTGCTGAAAAGTTAAGCTTTTTAGGGAAAATTCGTGAGCAAACTTGCTCCCCTCGCTGGAAAGAAACACAAGTATTTGTGGATAATTAATTAAAATCTGATTCAAGTTAAAGTCAGAATTTATGGGCTTTGAATTGCAGAAGTTGTTTCAAATGGAAAACGGAAAACAGTAAAAATATTATTGTTTTAGTTTAAATATGAAGTGTACCTATTATACTTACTCGTACGAGTACAGTTAGTTATTTATTGGTTTGGCATTGAGTTGATATAAGCAGTGATTTTTAGTCGGTGACAAGGAGTTAATAAATAGTGAAATAAACGGATCACTCACGTATATCAGTCGAGTATAGCCGGACTTGTTTCGGACTAATCCGTAGTCCTTCCTCTAGGAGCACACGCCACGCCGGTGGCGAGACGTAAACTGCGCGCCGCGGCTCTGCTCGCGCAGCTGCTCGGCGCAACTGACAGCGGCTCACAACTACCCTCGTTTTCATCGTCATTTTTATTATTGTGAAAAATAATGTCGGGGTATACTCGACTGATGTACGTGAGTGATCCGTTTATTTCACTACGATTGAATCTCACGGTAGTTTCATGTTAAAAGAGTTAATAAATATTAACAGCTAAAATTAAAGAATTTACAATAAAACTTATGTTTCAAATATTATAAAAATAAAATATTACAATTTATTATTAAACATGTGCTCCCAGAGGAAACACTATTGATTACTTGACTGCCATATATCAATAGTCACGTATACTTGAATGATCCGTTTTTTTCAATATAATTACGACTTTAACGTGATCATCATCGATTAACTGAACTTGACATGATTTTTAAGTGACTTTGAAAACAGTTTCCCATTTTATTTAAAACGATATATTTAATCATAATTGATAAAGTTAAGATAGAATGGTAGAATTATTTGTTTTTAACATTGCTTGGATGCATTTTAGTATATTAAAAAAATGGCCTGTATAAAGCAAGTGCCCATCTAGTATTTAAGTACTTAGCAACTTTCTAACTAAGATGTCATCATTCTTATCTCTAGATCTTCGCATAACGGCGTGTACGCATAATTGCCGTAGTTATAGTTATTAGGCTATGCGGCGCGCGCGCCGCCGCGGGCGCTGTTCGGTATTGAGTGGGTTGTCGATTCAAATCGATTGGCGTTTGTTTTGAGGTGATTGTGCTTTGAAAAAATGTCGAGATAGATAAGTATGGGAGTTCGCGCAGGCGTAGAAAATATTTTGATGACCGGATAGCTGCTTAGTGAGTGAGTACTGTACCTGAGTCTCTAGTGTAATTTGTGATACAAGAAAATGTCTCGATCGGCAAATTGACAGCGCCTCTAGCGGCACATATCGACAGCAAACTATTCTCATAGTACTTATTTGACATCCTTTAACGCTTTCGAGACGTATATTTTGGTCTTTCATTAGAGTTCGCAAAGGCAAAACACTCCGACTATGAAGCTTGAGGTCCCTGCATGGTTCGTTCCTGGATATTTGTATGATGAATACGAATTATCCAGTCTTGTATGTTACTTAGATAATGCATCTAAGTATGTGTTTAAGGGAACCCTTTAAGGGAACCCTTTT
Source organism: Clepsis dumicolana (assembly GCA_963691665.1). Lineage (NCBI taxonomy): Eukaryota > Metazoa > Arthropoda > Insecta > Lepidoptera > Tortricidae > Clepsis > Clepsis dumicolana. The sequence goes on from OY829526.1 coordinate 4,867,541, forward strand.
CTTGAAGGCCAAGATGCCATAGCTAGTTGGGAACACCGCTGACGGGAGTTGATCCCACAATTTCACTGTAAGTGGTAGAAAATGCCGACGGAAACGCACAGAAGTGGACCGCCCCTCATCAAGGTGGTGACGATGGAACTCGGACTTACGGCGTGAGGTGTGATAGTGGAAGAAAGTGGCTGGTATTGAATTGCTCGGAGCTCCCTCCCTGTGGTAGAGTCTTTAAAGAACACAAAGAGACCCTACGTCATTTCGCAAGAGTAGGAGATCCTAATTATTATTACTATTATGAGTAGGAGAGGTCCTCCCGCTTGTCCTTCATGCGTTCCGATCTGAAGCGGTCTCAGGCCAGTTGTAAAGGAAGACATCCAGATTATCCCGCCACCGTCGTCTAGGCCAGCCACGCCTCCGCCATCCATCCTGCGGCACCCACTCAGTAGCAACTCTCGCCCACCTGTGTGGATGCATGCGGCGGACGTGGCCTGCCCAGTCCCATTTCACCCAGAATCTAAATTATACAATTTAATGTTTTTTTTTTAAAGTAAGTCTCTGCACTCTGAAATTAGCATATTAGCCACATTATACACCGCAGCTTGTAATTTATGCTGTTTGACTGCTCTTTCATTAGTCCGCCATTACACTATCGAGGTATTCACTAATGCATGGGCGTCAATTATGAGTGTAACAGTGGGACTGATTTAGCTATAGTGTACAGTTATGTATGCCCTTGGCTATGGACTGTTTCTATACAGGTATTATATACAAGTATAGTGTTGATTATAATGTGTAATAACACCATCATTGATCGGATTAACCCGACACTGAATTAAATACAAAACTTACGCATGCGTTGTTATTGTAGAGACTCGCCGTAGTTAACTCGTGTTTATTTTTCAATTTAGTGTTATTATTTAATTAGCTGTTTTCTTACAAATGTATTGGAAAGTGTTGTATGATACACGGCTGGCAAGGTTTTCCGAACTCGTGACTTAGTAATTACGGACTCTGTGTTTTCGGCATTTCATCTTAGCTCTCTAGGTTGGCAACGCATCTGAAAGCCCTCCGGAGTTGCGGGTGTCTATGGGCAGTGGTGATCACTTACATCAGGTAACCCCCCACTTGCTCGTTTGCCTTCCTCGTTGTACAAAAAAAGATTAAAAGGAAAGTCCTCGCCGCGGCTCTGGTTTATCACTCGTCAACTCATTTATAAAACCTTCCTTTCTAACCTCGTATCACAAACAAGTGTTGTATAAAATAAGTAGTAATAGATAATTACAAACATTTAACGAGAACATGCCTTCATTTTGCCCAGCAGCCTTAGAATAAAGTCGTCGCTGCAATTTGATAGCTGTTGTTTATGCTCTACATTAAGTTCTCTGTTATTTATTCTCTACATTAAACTCTAGAGTTAGGCAAACAGTTAAAGTGCTAGTTGTCCACTACTCGGTAATCCTGCCGCTAAGCAGCAGTGCTTGCACTGTTGTGTTCCGGTGTGGGGAGTAAGACAGCCGGTGTCATTACGGGCAAAAGAGGCATTTCATCTTAGCTCTCTAGGTTGGTAATATATCTGCAAACCTCTGGGGTTGCGGGTGTCTATGGGCAATGGTGATGGTATAAAAAAACACTTGCATGTACGAAACTTGTCTGGAAGTAACTCGATTAGACTATCTTCCGATAACAATATCCTGCAGTCCAGAGGGGCTACTCCGCGAAGTCTGATATTCGAGGTTCGTATCAGACGGTCCCGCTCACGCCAACACGAAAGCGAGAGGGACAGTCGGATACGAACTTCGAATTTCGGACTTCGGAGTAGGCTCTGATTGGCATATCTGTTTAGAAGCTACGATGCCAAAGACTACAGACACATAGGGGTTAAAAATGCTCTAAGTAAGTAAGTAAGTAAGTAAACATCTTATTGTACAAAAAAAAACAGGATAACAAGTTACAACAATCTAATTCGAGTACAAAGGCGAACTTATCATTTTAAGGGATCTCTACCAGTCAACCTTTGAGCGGTGGAGAGGGAATAGTTCACGGGTTCTCAATGAAAAACCTATTTTTAACTATTTATTTATTCAAACCGGACATTTCGTTGTCGCTGCACAATTTACCAACAACAAAATGGCTGTTTAGAGAAAGCGCGGTAAATCATCGTTGTATCTTATCGCGCCATCGCCATCTAGCGGCGTTTGAATAAAAGCGTAGGCTTAGGGGCGTTGCTTGTCATTAAAAATTATGAAGGCGTCGGGCTGTTTGAGAGTTACGTCAAACTATTTGTAAATAACCTGACCGACTTAGAAAGGTACATCATCATCATCATGTCAGCCGAAAGACGTCCACTGCTGGACATAGGCCTCCCCCAAGGCTCTCCACTCAGACTGGTCTTGTGCTTTCCGGATCCACCGCGGTCCCGCGATCTTTACCAGGTCGTCGCTCCATATTTATACATATTAAACATCCAAGATGTGAGAACAGTCATTCGTAATAATCACAGAAATATCTGCCTCGACCGAGGATCGAACCCGGGGTTTCAAGCTTCATAGTCAGAGCTCTAACCACTAGTTAGGCTATCTGCTCGTAGGAATAAAAAGGAACCATTACAATAATTATTAAGCTTTTAAAATAATACGAATGCAATTGTACAAACGCATGTCATAATTTTTAATAAAGGTGTATGCATACTTGCGTTGCTGTAATAGGAATTTCCTACCTAATTCTAATTATTCACCCATTTCCATAATTTTACTGCTAAAAGTTATTTACTTAAAAATAAAATAAATGGATCATTATAGATAGGTACCTACCCATAGTATTAAAACGCAAGAGTTGATAAGGCATTATACCCATTAGAAAATAGAGAAAGAAATAGACCACTCACGTACAAAAGTCGAGTTTAGCCCGACATATTTAGAACTAATCCGTAGTCCTTCCTCTGGGAGCGCCCGACTCGATGCTCTCAGAGGAAGGACGACATGTCGGACTAAACTGGTCTTATATACGTGAGTGGTCGTTTATTTCAATATGATAGTCTCACAGTAGTTTCGTGTGAAAATTTTATCATGGAGTTCACCCAATCCTTAACTCAGTGGAATGTTATTTTCTTTAAGGTTACTTAAAAAAAATTTACTCATGTCTTGGATGTTTCAGCGATAAAGCGTGTCAAAACGGTTGTCATTTAGTACCGAAAAGTGACAGAGATATTCTGTATTTTCTGATTTTCTGTTGTTCCAGTGAGTAATATAATTTACATATTTGATAATAATTTCTAACGGGAAAATTTGGAACAATACACTAAAATGTTAACGTTAATGATAACGATACGATAACGTTACTACTCGATTACGTTACGTAGGATTTGAATAGTCGTGCTCGGGGCACAGAGGGCAATGATTTTTATAATGCCCCTTCTAATTTCCCACCTAAAGCCTACGACCTTTGATTCCCTGCATTTTTAACGCGGAAATGACCTGTCATCGCGACTGCGAAATTCATCGCTGATTCCTGTCATTATTGTCAATTACTGACCAATGATTACGACCTGGGGTTAAATATAAATCGATACTTCTGTTAATGGCCGTTGCGTATTTTTATCTGTTAGAAAGTTTGACGTGTTTTTTTAAATTCCTGATTGCTTTTTATTTAAATTCTTGTGGAAAGGAAACAGAGAAGAGTCAGCCGGAAACAATGACATGACATTTTATATTTCTCTATGCAACAAGGACCTGTCACTCGTCACCATCATCATACAAAATCAAAGATAAAACATGGCACGCTCTTCCAATTTCACCCTATTTTGCTTCAAAAGCTATGCTTTGCTTGACTGTCTAAATTGTATACATTGCCGCTTACGCTTCGTTCCACAAAAGTGTCACAGAAAAATTTCACAGTCGAAGCTAAGTTACGTATGTTAATTTGTCAATGATTGATGCACGCTCGCTGATTTGTGTTTAAGTAAGTATAACAACAAAATAATTTAGACATATTTTAAGTTTTTCTTTTCAAAATGACACGTTGCAATGTTATCGTTCGTAAACAGACTAGATATATTGGTGATTTGTGCAGTTTCTCTTTCTTAAGCCGTGAGGGCATAATTTCGGCATCTTTTACCATCTTGGCGGCTCAACACTCAACAGGTGACTGCCAACTGCCAATGAAAGAAAGAAAGCGTGCATAAACTGAAGCATTATCTTTGGTGTCCCGCTGACAGCGAGAGAATGTCATTGGCTGGAAAGTTAAACAAAACTGAAGCATTATCTTTGGTGTCCCGCTGACAGCGAGAGAATGTCATTGGCTGGAAAGTTAAACAAAACTGAAGCATTATCTTTGGTGTCCCGCTGACAGCGAGAGAATGTCATTGGCTGGAAAGTTAAACAAAACTGAAGCATTATCTTTGGTGTCCCGCTGACAGCGAGAGAATGTCATTGGCTGGAAAGTTAAACAAAACTGAAGCATTATCTTTGGTGTCCCGCTGACAGCGAGAGAATGTCATTGGCTGGAAAGTTAAACAAAACTGAAGCATTATCTTTGGTGTCCCGCTGACAGCGAGAGAATGTCATTGGCTGGAAAGTTAAACAAAAAGACATGACGTGAAGTGCGACAGGAAAGAGAAGAAAAGCGCTACTTTCCTTGTAAATAATCACATTTTGATGTAAAATTCTTCAATATTGGCACTAAAAAATCGTTTACTTTGATCCATTTTTCACTTGTTATTGTCGTAAGTAAATTTATAATAAACAAATCTGATCTGCGTTTCATTTACATACGATATCAATCATCCAGCCATTTGTGCTTTAGCACCCGTAAAAAACATAATTTTTAGACAAAATTCTACATAATGATGAAATTCTTCGCAATTTAATACAATCAATACACTACAATTATCCAATTTATGCAATTTATAGATTTATATTGGACACTGTCCACCTAAAACGTCTCAAGTGTATTCACTTTACAAGGCACTTATGTCATTTTGATCCTGTGATAGCAACGTTATACAGTAAGGTAGCTTCGTTCGTTTGAAGCAAAAGAGACCCAAGTCGTGAAACCATGCGATCTGAATTGTATTCTAGTTAATTATTTCAAGGTTGATATTTGAACGGATAGTGTCGTAAACTTAGTGCAAATGTAAACTGTAATTGTATTATGTAAGGTCGTTTACAATATTATCTATTGCGGAGACCTTTGACACATTGATTGCATCAAGTATAATGTTAGTGTAAATCCTAATACTGCTATGTAATACGCCAAACTTGCAAAGCATTCCAATTCCGCAACTGTATAAAAGTGACAACATATTTTGACGCGGACTGTACCTATGTTATGTAAGTAGAACGTCGAAAGGTATAATAAAGTACAAAAAATTAAAAGAAATGTAGACAGGACTGTTACATACTATAGAATAACTAATAGCGTAGTATGATTGTAAATTTGACTATTTGTAACTTGTATTTATTTCTGTATTTTCTGTACAATAAAACGTTTACTTACTTAATTATGACATGACTGACCATAGTATGACTGTATAGTTAAAGTGACAAAAACTTTCCCCTGTCAAAATGCTTATGACATTGTCATAAGATTGATTTTTGCCTGGCCCGTGGGAAAGGGTTTTCTACTATGTCTATTCTGACTCGATATTTCAATTGAAGTATCAACAGCATGGTGATGAAAAAACAAAGTCGATTATCTTCGAACCTTAACCTTGGAACGGAAGCCGAGCACGTCAGCGCGCGCGCAGCGTGGCATCGCCGCCCACTGCGCGCGCGCATGCGAGCACACTACGAGAATATCGATGCTTAGCCGATCGGCGATCGCGACATATACCTACAGTACGCTTCAAATCAATGTGCTTCTGAAGTTGTTCGGGCCGTGGGAGTATCGCGATCACTACCACCCATGAGAACCAGCAACCCCAGGAGAGTCACTAGTCCGTTGCCGGCCTGTAAGCAGGAAAAGACAAAGAGGAAAGGGGAGGGGGGGGGATTGGGCCTCCGGCACTCTCACTGACTGTTGCTTCACGCCGATTTTTTTTTTTTGTATTTCCCTGTTTCGTCTTTATTTGTTCCATTTCGTATTTATTTCCCATAAAATCTGTATTCATCATTGCCATTTGCCATGTATTTAGGTACCTACCTACCTCAAGATGGACGGCGACGTCACCTGGTAAGGCTAGAGACACCAAAAGCAGAGAAAAAGTACCGAATTACTCATATTAGTCCACCAGTTTCGGACCTATTCCAGATCCTTATTAATGGTGCTTTGACAGTGGGCCAAGTTGCGACGACCAATCTTAATTAGACTAATAAACAGTGACGCGAATGCGAGTTAATAAAACGTGATTACTCCGGTATCTCACATTTAAAACTCAGAATAACCCAAATAATATCTTACAGAAAACAAAAAAGCAATCACAGCTTTCGTTATTTTTGACAGTTGCGCCGAAGTGTCTTCGGAAACAATGCCTCCCCCCACCAATTAGAGAAGCGATGAATAAGTCATTGGGTAACATAAAACTGTAAAATTAGAAATCAATGTAAGTAAATCCCTCCTCCTGTCTTACCTTTTCCATCTCTGTAGTTTTTTAGATAATTAAAATAGATAGCCATAGATCGTATCATAGTTGTACGTGACAGTGCCCAGCAAATGAAGAATTCAACTGAAAACGCGTATTCCCTCTGTTTGTGACTCCCAAATATCCGCCGGCTGCTGCTCGCCGTAGCTCGCCGTAAAGTACACTATCGCTTTACGGAAGGCATGAGCAGCTGACAGGACGTGACTAGGACACAACTCTGACGGTGACAGGACTTTAATATACAGAAATTTACAAAACACATCAGACGTGTCAGAGGGTAACAGCCAGAGTCCAACTACAACAAACACAACTAAAATACCTTCACCACGACCACCCCTACCCTACCCTACCCTACCCTACCCTACCCTACCCTACCGAAGACTGGCAGTAACACCGTACAACGAGACAAGAGTCTACTGGCCGTGTCTTATCCAACCTCGACATTGGCAGAATCATCAAAAGCTTGATGGGGCCACATTTCCCTAAAAATTGAATTGAAGTAATTGGGTTATGTTAGGTTAGGTTATGCAATATGTCGCAATCGCAAGAAAAAAAAATCGGAACTAACTATTGTATCTTTCGGTATTTTTTTTTACTAGTATCCCGCGTTAATGTTAATTCTGCTAGCTATATTTTTCTGTTTTTTTTTTCGTGTTTCAGCGAGTAAGTATTTAAAAAGTGCAATAATTAAACATCGTAGGTATGTTCATGAACAAAAAACAATGAATTTGCTAAAAAGCGATCAAATTTGCTCGGCAATTAGTTCGCGGGTGAGCAAATTAATTGTTTTAGTTCGTATAAGGACCTCCGTAAAGTAGGTAACGCCTTATTCAATCAATCATTGTACCTATAGTGAAATGAACCGATCACACACGTATACAAGTCGAGTGTAGTCCGACATGTTTGGGACTAATTCGTAGCCCTTCCTCTGGGTGGGAGCGCACAATTCAGCGCAGCGTTGTTTGTGCGTCTCGCTACCGCTTATTTCATCCATTTATTTCACTAATATGGTCATGTCTCATTGTAGTTTTACGTTAAAAACTATTGTCATCATCATCATCATCATCAGCCCACAGCAGTCCACTGCTGGATATTGTTCTCGCGAATAGAAGTTGCTAGACCTAGAAATTACACCCTATCTATACTGTTCCGTGTTGCATAAAGCGACCCCACACGTTTTATCACAACTCACAACCCTAACCCTCCATATTGGAGGGCAGGTACTGTTCAATTAGGTACACTACGTTTTATGATAACCAGTCGGTAAAACATTAGTGAACCATAATATATTACGGGTATTTGTAATGTATATGTATGTAAGCTTTTCGCTGAAGGTAAACTCTATGACTATGAAAGGAAAACCAATGTCTTTGTAAGATAGGTACTACTGTTCTAGACGACGCCATATTGCCCAACATTTACACTGGTTATCATAAAACGTCATGCGCCGTGTTTTATAAAGCAACAAAGTTACAATTTACAAGCGGAAGTCTCTTTCTAATAAAAGGTGATAGAATGAGACTTCCGCTTGTAAATTGTAACTTGTAGCTTTATAAAACATGGCCCTGCCCTCCAATATCGAGTTCGAGAAATGGGGTTGTGGATTCACTAATGTTTTGCGACAAACGTTTCACAACTGATTCGTTTCGCAAAATGATTATTACACAATCCGCATTTTTTTTCTGAAACTGTAACTATTTCAGGATTTTTATAAAACAAACCTAACCTAACCTAAGATGTGGGAGAGCCATACTGTAGCTATTTGCTGCGTTACGAATGGGCCGGCTCGTCCGGGGAAGTACCACCCTCTCACAAAAAATCAGCGTGAAGCAACAGCACCCCTGTTGCGTTTCGTTCGGTCAGTGAGAGTGCCGGAGGGCCAAACGACCTCCCCCCCCTCCTTTCCTCTATCTTTTTTCCTCATTAAAGAGCAACGAACTAACTAGTGACTCTCTTGGGGTTGCTGGTTCTCATGGGTGGCGGTGATCGCTTACCATCAGGTGACCCGCTTGCTCGTTTCCCTCCCTCTTTCAATTAAGAAAAAGAAACCTAACCTGTAGGGTTCTACAAGATGGTCCTGAAATGAGCCCTGAAATATTTACAGAAAAAAATGCGGGTTGTGAAATGATCATTTTGCGAAACGAATCAGCCCCTATACTACGAAATTCGAAAATCGAAGTTCGTATCGTATCGTCCCGCTCACTCTCGTGTTAAATATTAGTTTGAGAGGGACGGCACGATACGAAGTTCGAATTTTGCACTTCGTAGTCGGGGGGCAGTTGTGAAATGTTTGTCGGTAAAATGATCGGATACCATAAATGTTTGTCGGTAAAATAAGATAAGATAATTTATTTCAAAAATTGTGATACGGGATAATAAATGATGTAAATGTTTTACAGAAAATGTTTGTAACACGTGTGCCTGAACTAGGGTTGCTAGTGAACTCTGTATCTCAGGCATAACGAGCTAACATTTAAAAATTAATTAAGATAATCACTTGAGGTAAACAGTGCATACTGAAATTATACAGACAAATAACATGAATTCAAAACAACTAACAAATGAAACATATCTATTTCAAACATAATTCTTAAATTAATTACTCTGCACTTTCGTACAGGTATTTACTATTTTGTCGAATAAACTATACTATGAGTCACTGTAATTTATTAAACCGGGTCAAGAGCCGATGCCAAGATTGCTGAGTAAGATGATCGGGATACCATAAATGTTTGTCGGTAAAATGATCGGATACCATAAATATTATATTGAACTTTTCAGTGAAGGAAAACGTTGCTTGCGCACTAAAACCTCTTTTGACTGTTCTATGGCCGTCACCACGTGGGAACTATAGGCCAAGCCCTCTCACTGTGAGAGGAGGCCTGTGCCCAGTAGTGGGACGTAAAAATGATGATGATGACTCATAGAGTACTTTGTATGACCGTGGAATGAGGATCTCAATGCATGAATATCTCATTCAACGCCCGCCGGCGGACATCTGTCAATGTTTCAAGGAGTTATAGTAGATACGTAGTGATGGGGTAAACGTTTATCGATAGAAAATACATTCTTACCTGTTGAAGTTACGATTTTAATTACCACAAAGAGTTTTGTGATGGGAGATACCTTCATCTTAATTTTGCACATTTTTAGGGTTCTGTACCTCAAAAGGAAAAAAACGGTACCCTTATAGGATCACTTTGTTGTCCGTCTATCAGTCTGTCTGTCTGACACTGGGGAAAAGCGTTAAAATCTTTCTACGGAACCCTCGTGCGTGAGTCCGACTCGCACTCGTCCGGTTTTTTTTCTTGATTATACAGGGTGGCACATCATGGTGGATTGGTCAGTGTGGGCAAGCCTGTAACTATAAGACGTACCTACAGAGATCTGTTCTTTAGGAACCATGTCATCGAGTTCGGGAATCGAACTCGCCCGGTCGAATTGAAAAATAAAACTTACCTAATTTCTATTTGGATTTCGATTGTGTGGGTAATAAGCAGTAAATGTTACTATGGATTTAATTTAATTAAATAGATGTTCGAAATGACAACCTTTTTTTTTTCAGTGCAATATTCAACCCTCAACTCAGTGTAGTATAAAGATAAAAAAAAAAACTAAGTGTAGTCTATAAACGACGGATCGTAACCATAAATCGTACTGTGTTTAGATATCGATGCCTTCAGCGCGTCACTAAATCGCATAAATTATGCAAGCTATAGTTTTTTAAGCGCCCAACAGATGGCGCTATTTGCTGGGAATTAGCTGTCAAATGGTGCGTTAAAACATGGACGCCAATTACCACAAGTGTTTGTTTTGCTTCATTGAACGCTTTCTGATTGGAGGGCGATGTATAGTGATGCGATTTTGTTTTCGGTGTCGTTGACCGGAGATAGCGGTGATAGTGTCTACATAGTTCTGCAAATCAAATAAAATATTAAGCACATCTAAATGAAGAAATACATAATTTAAAATAAGACTAATAATTTTTATTACCTCAACAAGTCGGCTGTATTTGCAACAGTCGTGGCCACGACGAGACTACTCGTACCCTGGAATCTAATTAGTACCTAAACCAGTTTTATTGCATGAAACACATTACCCCCTAAGAACCCCGTCGTGGCTAAACCAATACGTCTCATCGCATGTCTTAGTACAGTCAGCAGAAATAGTTGGTAAGCAACCGAAGCGCTCACAATGATCTAAGCACGGCTCTATTGTTATAGACATAAGAGCTTCTGCAGATCATAGCGCTTCGGTTGCTTAGCAACTATTGCTGACTGAACGCTGCAAAACAAAATAGACATTACACAGTGCGATGTGTTGCAACAAATTGTGTACATGTGTCGCTCGGAGCTTACACGCTACCGACGCATGCTGTGAAGTTTTTTTTGCAAGCAAGTGTAATTATTTAATTTGAGATTGCTGAAGATGGTTCTTATTTATATTCATAACAAAAGGCTTGGCATTTTAATTGTTTTGTTTTCGATGTTGCGGGTGTTTATGGGCAGGGCAGTGGTGATCACTTATCATCAGGTGACCCCACTTGCTCGTTTGCCTTCCTTGTCGTATAAAAAAAAGGTAATGTTAACTGAAAGTCAATAAACCTAAGAATGTTTTTAGTAATACATATAGTCTCATAGCTTTTTAACAAAATAATTAAAACGAAGATAGCAGCAATACCGTAATACCACAAAGGTCTCTCCTTTCTTATACTCTTCACAAGTTTGTTTGTTCGCAACTTTTTGCCCGAAGATATCGTTTTAATTTCGCGTCATCTTTGACTCACATCGAGCTTCACCTCGTAGGCCATTTTCCGAGAAAAGACCAATTTCCGAGAGAAGATCATTTTCAGAAAATATTTGGGCTTTATCCTGAAGATGCTCTAAAAAAAATTATAGCACTGAATTCGTCGAATCCAGTTCAGCACGCAGTGGGATAGGATGTTACTAAAATATTATCGACGCAAATATAAATCTTTAAACGCAAACGAACTGGGATCTCCTTCAGCCTACGAGCCGAATGTCGTGTCGGACCATAGTCAAAACTTTTTTTTACATTGCGTGCTACCTGCGCGTGACATCTTTATGCTTATCTGTGAGTAATTGAATTACAAGATGGCGGAATCGTTACCGTGCCGCGTGCGCTGGCGTGCGCGCGGCGCAGCGAGCGGTCGGGCTAGCTTCATAACTTAACTTATAACCGGTACAGCCTGACTAATCTTATCAACAGCCTATTGCGGTCCTGTGGTTGACATAGGCCTATCTCAAGGTGCACCAACTGAGCCAGATTTCTGTCACATCTACTATTAGCTGGAAATACTGTGCAGGGCGTCGCTTACCATATCAGATAATGTGTGTGGATCGGGTCTATCTGATAAGTGTGTAAGCATGCTGAAGTGTGAGTACTTAATTTAAGTTAAAAGAAAATAATAAATATCATGGGACCTAGCCCCAAACTAGGCAACGCCTGTAGTATGGGTACTACACAAAGGATAAACATAGTTATATAGATAAAAAAAATACATCTTATATACATATTAAACATCCAAGACCCGAGAACATACATTCGTATTCATCATACAAACATCTGTTCCAACCCAGGATCGAACCCGGGACCTCAAGCTTCATAGTCAGGGTCTCTATAACTATAACCACTAGGCTATCCGGTCGTCGCGTATAACACCAAATTAGATACAAAATGCGATTGTATTTCGTCAAGATTTTTATAGCTTTGCCTGCAAATAGTAAAAAGCCCACCCGGGTTGTTTCCTCAAAGCGCGTGCGCGTCTGAGGTAGGTACTCTAATAAATAAAAAGTAAAGTTACGTGAAAAGTACTAGTCACATAGGAATTTGGGTTCATTTCAACCTAAGTAAGTAAGTATAACAAGTTTTGTAAGATACATGAAGTCGGTTAAAAACTAAAATTAAATTATACGCTTAAAATATTAACAAGGTAAATTATCGCTGCTACTGTGAAAGTTGAAGTTACATAAACACAGAATAACATGCTTTAAAATTGTCAAGCTAAGCACAAACTAACCTAAAATTATTCGAAACCGAACGAACTGGCGGGCGCAGTCACGTCTGCCAACACAACGGACGTAGCATAGGGCCATAATCCCACAAAGTGACGTCGTTTGCACTGCACGTTTGATCTCGGTGAGTGCTTTTAAATTAATTCGGAATTCAAGCTTGCTTGCCGGTCACATATTTTATGTGGGATATTGTTTTGTTTTGCCGAAAAACGTGTGTGATAGTTTGACCGATAATCCAAATCAAATCCAAATGTTAAAAATCAATGGAGTAGGGCACATTAGTTATAAATACGCGTATTTTTTTTTAACCCCCGACACAAAAAGAGGGTATAGTTTGACATGTCTATAGCTTCCAAAACGGATGGACCGATTTCGATGCGGGTTTTTAATCGAAAGCTAGTTTAATCGAGATGGTTCTTAGCTAAAATGAATTGAATCGGTTCACCCGTTTTTGAAATGACAATGTTGGGGATTTTCAACTTTTCTAAGTTGGTTAGGTTAATGTGATAAATATTAAGTAACTAATATGTACCTATTCAAATATCTATGTAGGTAGGTAGTAGCTAATTCGTACAATCATTATAATCTCTGATTAGGCCTTAGATAAGATGGAGCGACGACCTAGTAAAGATCGCGGGACCGCGGTAGATGCGGAAAGCACAAGACCGGTCTGAGTGGAGAGCCTTGGGGAGACCTATATCCAGAAGTGAACGGACGTCTTTCGGCTGACATTATGATGATGACGATGAGGCCTGTAGGGGCCTGAGGGACTTGTAGGCATAAGCGACCTCGCCAAACTAAGGAGTATTGCTGGGCACAATGCTTCTTTAGTAAGATCTACGTAAAGCATTAATTTACTCGGAACTGTAACTTTCGACAATATGATGGGCTCAATGAACTTCTATTTTCTTCGTTTCCGTACCGCCTTGCAAACTAGTAGTGCCCGGACATTTATAAACATCGACACAAAATAAGCATTCAAACCACGACTCGCGTTAAAGACAACTAAATTGATTTGCGCGCCGCTGGAAAGGTTATAATTTTCGCGCCAAGCGGTCGACGCCATGCTGTGCCTTATTCGAACGAACACGAACGTATTAATGTTATTTGGATGTTTTAATTTTAATGATGGCAACATTATGGAAGCCGTGTTTGGACGCGCGCGGTTGTGATACTTTGTGGCGGACGTTTAATTATTGAGAATGTGAATTAATCACCGAAAATCGCTAGTACAAATAGTAAACCATCATTTTTTTATATCGGTTCGAACAGTTCTCTCTACTTTTATGAGGGATGAGGTCTCTTTTATTGCCAAAAGGAAAGTGAATATTGCGAAGTGTATAGGTACTTAATTGTTCTTCTCATGAATAGAGGCTATTTATTGCTTACAAATGAATACGAGTCATAATGGTCATTACTCATTAGGTTTGGCTTTGGATGCCTTTCCAATAACGCGGAGCGGAGCTGAGTCGCACAGATTCAACCAACCACATTAGTTGAAATCCGTGTCTCGCCTCGCTCCCCGTGTAATGTGGTAATGCCGATTCTGCACGTCAATGGAAAGGCACCATCAGAATCTAAAGCATCTTGGACCAATTTCCCGCGCTGAAATATTCAGCGGCCATTAGCTGGCGCATTGTCCAACATCCTCGCAGCTCCTGGCAGCCTAGTCAAACAGAAAGCTCTTTAAAAAGTTTTTGAAGCTCAGCTTGTGCGTGTAGAGCTATGGTGGTAAGAAAATTTAATCTAGTTATATTTAGAACGTAGAAGTTGCGTTCGGTTTTATTATTTTAACCCCTGACCCAAAAGAGGGGTGTTATAAGTTTGATGTTTGTATCTGTGTATTTGTGTCTTAGTATGTCTGTGTCCTAAATGGATGAACCGATTTAATCATGGTTTTTTTATAGTGAAACAAATGGGTATTTCGGTGATGCTTCACTGTGGTTTAGTCTCAGGGTAGTCTCATGTTGAAAACGGTTTTTTTAATCGAGACGTTCGTAGCTAAGTTTCATTAAAATCGATTCAGTCGTTTTTGAGATATTGAACTTTGAAATGAAAATGTCGGGGGGTTTTCATCTTTTTCTTTTCTGAGTTGGTTTAGGTTATTTTTACGTTAAAACTTTTTAATTTGATTTCCCCCGTTATTTATCGCATTGCCTTTCTGTTTATACTCCCTATCTATAATATACATATAAATTATTGATAACAATATCTCCTAGAGTATTGTAACATAACATAAATTCAATCTACTTTATTTTTATTGCATTTAAAGTATACCGAGGAACCTAAAACCAGTTTAAGTAATATTTAGTAGATTTACAAGAGAAACTAATTTAAAATTTCACAACCAGTTACTGCCTTTTAGTTTCCTCGGCACCTCACTTTTAACTGCAATGTACTGTGTCTATGGGCAGTGGTGACCACTTACCATCAGGTGACGCACTTGCTCGTTTGCCTATCTTGTCGTATAAAAAAAAACAACTCGAAAAGTCTGATGGGGCAGTTTGTTCTTTATCGTAATCAATTTTGCATTTTATTAAGCATAACAGCACTCAAGTATTACCCAGGATTATCTTTGTCTTCTAAAATTAACCCTTTCTCCAACGACTAATGCCCCATCTGCAATTAATCGCATGTGTAATAAAAAGTAAAAAATAATCCCGAAACTAACTCCCTATCACTCCATTACGTAATGAAGGATCGTTGTAATCCTGTGTTGCCAGTGTAAATAACCTGAGGCCAATCGAATGCAGGGGGGATTTTGAATTTGGAATCTTGTTTTTTTGTCTGTACCTACAAGGATTTAGTTTTTAAAGTGGAAATAGACGTCATTGATTTTTTTAATTTAGAAGGGACTTTTTGTAGACGCACACTCCTTTATATTCTATTATGGTTGCTTATAAATTCTTTAAGAATATGATGCCCAGAGATTTGAGATTTGTTATCTTAAGGTTCTATTAAAATTTCGACGATCGACGCGTTTGTCATTTTCATTTAATTAATTACAACACTTCAAATTAGAAAACTTAACACTTGGCGTGAAAAACCCTTAAAATTTCCTATTGTTTTCGCCTCCCGCTGCGCCGCAACCGTCGCATTCAAAAAAGGAATTCTACATTTTTAATTGGAACATATTCGCGATCAATCGAGCCAGCCCGTAGGTTTTTATAGGGTTTTTTATAGGCGCAGGGTTGGGGCGGTTTGCGCCTCGAGGTATTTGGTTTTGGAGTGCACGCATATTGGAATAAGACAATCTCCGTCCCCTATAATAACTTGGGTAACAATGAGCTTTGTGAACGCTTGTGTGTGGAGGACTTAACGTACTCTGTGAACGGCCAGCGACAATGGGTATTTTTTGCTAGGAATTTCGCAATAAATTGGCGCGGTATTTTTTTTATTGATTTTGTGTTGTATCACGAAGATTCATTAGTACAGGTCTACAAGGCTCTTGAAAAACTTGTGGAACAAGTCGAACGTATTCGTCAAAGTATGTAGGTATGTCTTAAAAGGATCTCTGGTATTTCACTTGGCTGTATTTGACAAATATTCGTGTCGCCACTCTCTCGTTTTCCATTTGAAGGACAGAGATGGAATGAGTAACATTTGGCAAAGGGAAGTACCAGCATTAGGAGATAATGCCCCCGGCACACTTATAAAACGTGGCGCGACCCGACGAAAAGCGATGCGTGTTGACTGTTGAGTCAAATTAAATTGTATTGATTTGATTTCTATGACCAGAATTACACTATGATCATCCAACGCAATGCCGTTTTCCAGCATAGCACACGTCGGGTGTTATACCTGTCTATCTGTAGATGGCCCATCTCCTTCCATCGACAGATACCAAGCGGAGATTGGATTACCTACCGACATGCGACAGTAAGTTTATTGAGAAAATTGAAGATAGATGCTTAGATGTTTTATCATCAGTAGATCATAACCTAACCAACCTAGATAAGTTGAAAAACCCCCGACATTGTTATTTTAAAGTGCAATATTTCAAAAACGGGTGAACCGATTTTAATGAAACTTAGCTAATGACCATATCGATTAAACTAGCTTTCGAGTAAAAAAAATCTACTTCGAAATCGCTCTATCCGTTTGGGAGCTATGGTGCCACAGACAGATACAGAGATACACAGGTCAAACTTATATCACCCCTCTTTTTAACCCCCGACGAAAAAGAGGGGTGTTATAAGTTTGACCTTTGTATCTGTGTGTCTGTGTATCTGTCTGTGGCATCGTAGCTCCCAAACAGATGGTCCGATTTCGATGCGGTTTTTTTAAATCGAAAGCTAGTTTATTCGTAGAGATAGATTGAATGTTGGCAACGGCTGGATAATCTCATAACGCATTTAAAGACATACACGCACATCCAGTTCGCAGTACGAGTACCAGGGCGGCAGGAGAGGCGTGGTGGTTGCCCGGGCTCGCGGCGATCACGACGGCGTTAGGTAGCTTAGCATTAAGGACGGTGTAATGCCATAACTGTATGAAGTCTGCGAACAAACGAGACAAAGCATGCACGTATGTTTAGATAGAATATACGAGAAGAATGTCATGTAGGGTTCAGTAGCTTAAAAGGAAAAGCTCCAGAGCGAGTTGCGCTCGAGGGTTCCGGAATACATTGAACGCACTGTGCGTAAAGTAGCACAGCAAAAATATCAGATAATGCCTCGAGTCCGACTCGCACTTGGCCAGTTTTTTTGTTTCTATGTTTTTCACTTTGAAGGGGGGAGGGGGGGAGTCACTCCAAAGTTCCGAACTCGCTTGTAAATAAACTAAGTAAAAAAGCTTTTTAAAAATCTGACTAAGAATCCTCTGGTTTCCTTGTGTGAGTAAAAAAATGAGAATATGCGTCTACATGTTTGCAAAAAAACCCCACAATATTTGCAATAAAAACTTACTTGGCTTAAAGGTCTAGTAACCAAGTAATAAATTAAAAAAAAAAAATACTGACCAGCTATTGACCCCTATCCCGCCTGATGGAAAGTGTAGATGAGGCCAAAGGTGTAATTGATTGGTTCAGTAACAGCCTTAAAGATATCTAGATTGTATCTCTTCTGTACAGAAATACAGACGACAATCTTAGCGAATGGTTTAAAGTGGGATAAACTGGACAGTCGTGAGCTGGTCACACACACACAGGGGAAAATCTAGAGTCTAACTTCAAAAGAGGCTATATTGCAATAATGAGGGTTTTCTGGCCATAGACATTATGTTATGAAGGGTACACGGAAATAACATGTCTAGTACCTTAGCAACTTTTTGAGTTACTTATCGCTATTTGAAAGTTTGGAACAATCTAATCCATATAATTTTCGTATACTTACATCTTTTTAAAAAGACAAGTTAACTTTTAACATGAAACTACCGTGAGACTCAACTTATCAAACTCGACTTATATACGTGAGATCCGTTTTTATTTCACTAAGACATGTTAAATATATAAATATTTGTATCTGTTACTGAGTGGTAACTTGTAGTCTGCTGGGTGCTCTACATTTTGAGATTAAAACCTCGTTTAAAAAAAGATGACTAGACGGTAGTCATGTTCTTTGTGTATCTACCCTTCATATATGTATTGTAGTGTATGGACGGGCTCTTCGGGACTCCGTTTTTGTTGCCAATTTCGTGCCACTAAATTAGTGCTTGTGGCACTAAAATGGGCTTGCAACACCGTTCTTTTTTCAAAATGTTCGAAAGGGCAGTCCCGCTGTTTATATTTATGGTTTCTGACTTCTGACACACAAAATATCGTTTGATGGCTTGGTGTCACGATTGAGATTGGCTAATAAAATCCAGTCACAACTTGACAGAAATGTCAAACGGGCCTCACGACACTACTGCCATCTAGCGATGTAATGCCTCATTAGGTAAAGACAGATGCTCGTATCCCTCAGCTGTACGTATGGAGGCATCAGGCGCAGGCGCAGGGCGGGGCCCGGCTTGCGGCGATCACGACCCGGCTTGGTAGCCAGCATTACTGAGAAAGAACGCAGGGTTGATCTACCTTCAGTTGAAAAACTGGGCAAGTGCGTGTCGGACACTCCCAGGATAGGGTTCCTAAGCCATTACGAAAAAGCCTGGCATAGATACCTAAATTAAAGGTATGTATTTTCATCACACCTATTCGGAACCAGTGTTAGCAGAGCCCTACTCCAAAGCAAATTGTACGCAGTGTGGGGTCAATTTATATCGGTTACTGACATAGACACACATAATTAGCTATTACTCCCAAACCTGTAAAGCTTGCTTATCTCTGATAGTTTTCCTTTTAAATTCACTATATGCACTACTGCTCTGATTTTTTTCACATTTCCAAATATAACAGTTTCTCTGGTAGAGAGGGAGGACAATGGACTCCAACAAAAATGAGCACTTCAAAGCTAAATATTTCGCAAACGAATAACTCTATCGAAAAGTCATCTTTAAGCAACCCCAATATTTTTGAAAGACCTATCCAACGACATCCCACACTATGCGGTGGGCGAGAAATAAAAAAAAACCCCACTTTATATGTAGAGGAGGTACCCCAAAAAAAATATTTTTCAAGATTTTATCCCAGCACTTTTTCGGCCTAATTAATATGTATATCTATACAAAATTACAGCTTTCTAGTACCAATAGTCTCTGAGCTATGCCGCGGATAGACAGACAGACAGACAGACAGACGGACATGACGAAACTATGAGGGTTCCTTTTTGCCATTTTGGCTTCGGAACCCTAACAACTGGCCGAGTGCGAGTCGGACGCGTGCGCCGAGTATTCCGTATCTGACTTGACATTAATGAAACTTTTTTTGGGTAGTCGGAATAGTTCATAGCTGAAATCAAACTTTACGAGAGATTGAACATTAAGTTTCATCGACTATTTCAGTTAAGCGAAAAGTCCGTTCGATAACATAACATCGATGTTATCGAACCGACTCTTCGCTTGTTATCGACTTTTGACATTATTCTGTAACATTTTAAGTAATTTTCGATTAATCTTGTTTTTCAACATTAAGCACAAAATTTCACTAAGAGCTGTACCTGTTCTCCTAACCATTAATATTTAGTATTTATAATAAGTACGAGTACTTATACGAATCTTTTAACAATAAACTATCGTGAGACTCTTTTAAGCAATAGAGATTAAATTAATAAACATATTTTGCCGAAAATGTACAAAAGCTTCCAAGTAGATTTTTCCTTTTTGTTCCGATAAGTTACATTAATTTTGTTTTATTACAACTCATATCCATATTAATTACTTACTTCAAATCCGCTCTTGATCATTTGCATGTCATGTCATTTATGTTAAATTTGAACTAAATAAAATATCGATAACTGGAAAAGGCGATAAATTACAATGTTCTCTCCCTACCGAATTTTGATTTTTTACTATGAGAATTTCACTCCTTGATCGCGATGCGTTTGGCACTCGTCATTTAACATCAGATAATCTAAGTAATTACTAAACAATGTTTTACGCGGTGAACGCAGCATTGAACACATGCGTCTAACGCTGCGGTTTCCGCACAAAACAACCGCGCGCTTTAGTGTTCTTTGTCTGACGTCACTGTAAGCTCGAATCTAATTTGTTCTGGAAATGAAAGCAAGCATGAAACCTGGGACTATTGGGACAACGTCGGGCCGTCGCAGTAAACGGCAAGCGGCGCTCCGCAGGTACCGGCCGTCAGCGGCTCGCGGCGGCCACGACAACGCGTAAAGCTGCTTCCACAATGCAAGTTTACGCTTTTTTAAAATTCTTTTTTATACGTCAAGGAAGGCAAACATGCAAGTGACCCTGATGCTAAGTGATCAGCACTGCCCGGGGGGTTTTCGGATACGTCGCCAACCTAGAGAGCTAAGAGGAAATGCCTCGTGTGCCCGTAATTCACCGGCTGTCTTACTCTCCACACCGGAACACAACAGTGCAAGCACTACTGCTTAACGGCAGGATTAGCGAGTAAGATGGTGGTAGCGATCCGGACGGACCTCGCACAAGGTCCTACCACCCGCAATAATTGCTAACCTGAGTGGCAATGTTTACCTACCCTTGCTTGCGGCAATTCAAAACGTATTCTTACCCAGACTTACCAGACAGACTCGATCCCATCTCCCATCCCGTAGATTAAATTATTACAACAATACCCCATGTTAAACGTTCAATCCGGGAGTGTTATTCAAAAACTTGTAAAACGATTATGAAAAATTGCACATTGATTGGCTAAAAATATAATACGCCAAGGGCGCGATGCCTAAAAAAATACGTGTGGCCAGTGTGAACGCCATAGCGGACGCGCGACTGCACTCGCGTGCCAGTAATTGCCATTCCTTTTTTGAATAACTATCACGACTTTTTCGCTCCAAATACTCTTTTCTTTTTAATTCTGTTTAAGGCATTCCTTGCATACAGCCAGCCAGGCAATTTGGGCGTTCGGAAATTTCAGGCATTTTGTTCGACGGTTATGCTCTCTACGCGGACGGTAATGGCCGATGGACGATTATGAGGTATTTTTGGATTTTGAACATGTACTTAGGTGCTTTGGAGGGAGTATTTGTATTCATAAAAGGTTGTTAAGTCGGTATTAAAGAAACGTTTGACCTTTCGCTTGTTAAGGTAAAGTTTGAGAGGCTAAAAGTTTGCGCATATTCTATTTCCGAAACGTCAGCTATTTTTTTTTTCAACAAAAATGCAATGCATTCCATACAGTCTAACCAAAAGATCTCAAAATTTGCCACTTAACATTTTCTTATACACTGTTATTATATTATAAGCAATGTTATTATATCAAATATTAATTTATTATCAGGTAACGGCTCTGTTATCATTAAAAGTTTCCCGCTTTCCCGAGTTCGGGACTTTTGGAATAACAACAAAGTTGCTAACAACCTTCTCGGGGATCTCTGTATAAAATAAATAGATAATAGTATACTTACATAGTGTATACATATTTAGGACAGTTGTGTGCTAAACCCAAGCTAAACCAAACTAGGCAGGTATAATAAGTTGTGGACTTGTTTATTTCTATAAGAAGAAAGAAGAAAGAAGTATACTTTTTCACATAGTAACTTGTTGTATAAGTACAAAGTTAAGTTGATTTGATTAGTATTATGTACGTACCAACCGTATAACATTCTTGATAAAGAGCAGTTTCGACTAAAATAATAAATCTTCATCATCATCAAATTATCTTGTAAATAAAATAAAAATTAAGATTTACTTTTGTAGAACAAACATAGTACTAAATTAGCGAACCAAAAACCGCCCTTTCGCAAAGTCGCCTAACCTCATCTACATTAAAAGCTCATTTTCTTTGCTAATGGAACAAAAAGTCGTTTCAGCGGTTCATTAAATAAATACGTCGCTTTGATCATCAAAGAGGGCTTAAATAATATCCAAATAATATTACAGTCAAATAATTGTCCACGGTTAGTGTCGGGACGTTGGAGTTCTATCGATAAAGTTAAATATTTTCACAAAGTCACTTTACTACTACCAACGTATCTGTGATTCCCCTCGTGTCGCGGATATCCATGGGCGGCGGCGATTGCTTTCCACTTTGTCCCCTCTCATATGAAAAAACTGTTCGAACCACATTAATGTGCAGTCAAATGAGAGAGAGACATTTATTCACACAAGTTCGACGCACACAAAAAAAAGCAGTACTTACATCTTCTATTCTTTCTCTATCTTCTTTATATTTACAAAACGGTACCGTGACTGACTGACAACGCACAGCCTAAACCTTGACCTAGAGACTTAAAATTTGGCAAACATATACCTTCAGTATCCTAGAAGTGCACTAAGAAGGGATTTTTCGAAATTTCCATGAGATAGGGAACTAGCCCATTTTGAAATGTTTCACGGGGGCAAAGCCGCGGGGCATAAGCTAGTTTGAAATATAAAAAAAAACTAAATAAAACAAAAGCAGAAATGTACTACACAAAGTCTCAAAAATCTGTATACGCACGTTAATAGAAATTCGGCTCTACCCAACTTATAGGTAAACCTATTTTATCGACAAAGTTTATCGACATCGCCGACCGCACATGCCCATGCCCATCCCTACTCTCCCCATAAGGCAGTAACAGGGGAGCTAATCAAGAGGTTAGTTTGAAGAAACCCCATGCTTTAGGGTTGATAAAGTTTTCAGATTCCCTTTCTCAGATATCGATGTAGAGCGCAAACAGCCAGGCAGAAAACTAGCCTTTTATAACCTCCGACCCAAAAAGAGGGGTTTTATAAGTTTGACTTGTTTATGTGTGTATCTGTGTGTCTGTCTGAGGTATGGTAGCTCATAATCGGATGGACGGATTTCAATAGTAGACAGTCATAGCAGTTGCTGCGTCACGGACATTACGTCCCATGGAACGCCACGTACCCATCTGCATACTACTCTGCCTTGACCTACCCACTTTTATTAAAAAGCACCAAATATAAACTTAAAGCTACAACAGCTGGCGCAGTGTCGGTAGGCCTCCCGCAAGGTGGACGGACGATCTGGTTAAGATCGCGGGAAGCCATTGGCTGCGGGTAGCACAAGACCGAACTTCGTGGAGACTCTTGGGGAAAGCCTATGTCCGGCAGTGGACGTCTTCCAGCTGATAATGAAAGCTGCAATGGTTTTCAAGTCGCTTGCATCTACTTAGTTAACATTATGGATATTCGTGTAACACCTGAATAATTTGTAACGATGGCCTTTCCAAAAGTGCTGATGGAATCAAAACAAGAACTGTTAAAATCCATTTGTTGACAATTCATTTTTCGATTCTTAGTTTTTTGCATTCTGTAATAAAATCATCATACATTTCTCATATTCATGTCAAAACCTAAATACCAGTAATTACAATAAAAAATAAATAAAACTTAAGACAACCTAAGTTCAGTCAAATAGGCCCCCGCGAATTGTTCCCGGCGCAAAGGTGCCCATAATACTCGCCGCGTTACCACGCTGGATGGCGATGGACAACCTTTGCGCCAGGTAAGAACCCGCGCGAGCATCGGACCCCTCTCCCTAATTCGACGGCCCCCTTCCCTAATGAAGGCTATAGCCTCCGACACCCAGCATCCCGTCGTCTCAAAGGCAAGAGGTACAAAAAAATAGTTACCCTCCAGGGCCGAATATTTGTCGCGCTTTCTGACCGCGGCACATTCCGCCGCGGCACCAGCTGTTTGCACCGTTCGGCTGAGGTGCGAGGCGGCGAAAGTGCTGACGCACGTGGCGTCCCAAAGTAGGCACTTCCCCTTCTGCCATGGCACCAAAGTGAGCCCGTCTGGCCTTTTGCCATCGGTGCGACTGAGGCCCGGTGGTTCTAGCACACACGGGATGTTGGCGGAAATTAAGGCCCTCCGGACGATGTCGTTGAGAGCGTGGTGGCGCGGAAATCTTCCCGAACAGCAACTCAATGCGTGATGGCCATTCGCTTCCACCATGGAGCCGCAGATGCATTTATGAGGGACACAAACATCGCAGCCCAGGCGGAGCGCTACTGCCACACGCATTGAGTCACTATCCAGGAGTGTTCCCAAGTGAGGAGCAGGCAAAGCCTGCAACCACGCCCCAGCTTCTGACCTTGACACCGACCTGAGTCTAGCCAAATCCGCACCCGTGGCTGCACCCATTAGCCGCGAAAGTGCGTCCCTGGCTCCAACATCGTCCCATTCTTAATTTGGACGCAAAAAATCAAATCGCTACAATTTGACATTTGTTTCGTTTTTTTTATTTCTGATTGATGCTGTTAGTGTTTTCATAGTTACAGCTTTCCCCTGGCTTCGGTGGGCGTGCTCGGCTGGGCCGTCACAGCCGCTACCATCATAGTAAGTAATCACTTTATTTTACAAAAAAAAACAGGACAAAAACACAAGTTACTACAATCAAATTTGAGTACAAAGGCGGACTTAGCCCTTTAAGGGATCTCTACCAGCCAACCATTGAGTGGTGGAGAGGAATAGTAATCATAATCACCAGTTCGCAATCACAGAGGTTTTTTTAAACACTGTTAAAACACCGCAAGGGGTAACACAATGGTCGCTCGTCGGGCCCCTAATTGTGCCAATCGACCGCCATTCAATTATTTGGCGACGAGGGCGCTAAACGAGCTTGTCACTTGTGGACAGTTTTTAGGGTTCCGTACCTTAAGAGAATACGGAACTCTTATAGGATCATTTCTCAAATTTCAAACTGAAACGTAAATATACAGAAAAACCAGAAAAATTAAGACTCGAACTGGGGTTCGAACCCAGGACCTCCACCACACCGTGGTGTTGCGCTACCACTGCGCCATCCGAGCAATCAAGTGATCCTTTTAGGATCACTTCGTTGTCTATCTCTCTGTCCGTCTGTCTGTCAAAACCCTTTTTCTCTGGAACGCGTGAAGATAGCATGCTGAAATTAATATAAAATGCTCAAGTCTGCAATCACTTGAATCTGTGAAAAAATCGAACTTCTAAGTCAACGCAATCAAAAGATACAGTCATTAAAACGGGCGTTACCATACAAATTGGCGTGTAATCAAAACCTATACTTCCAGTTGTCCTAGAAACTTGAAATTTGGTATGAAGGTAGCTCTAGCACAACTAATCAAATAAATCTTAAAATCTTAAAATTTATGTCATTGACCAATATAAAATTACCACAAACTGCGTACATTTTGCTTAGGAGCTGAGCTCTGCTAACACTGAACGCTTAAAATACTGGAGAAGCGGGAAAAATGTTCGAGACTAGAGTCCCGTGATATAATAGACGAACTATTTACATAGTGAAATAAAACGGATCATACACGTATGTAAATCCAGTTTAGCCTGACATGTTTGGGATTAACTTGTAGTCCTTCCTCCGGGAACGCACGACCCAGTGGCAGCGAGACGCAACTACGTATACGTGAGTGGTCCGTTTTAATTCATTATGATTGAGTCTCACTCACGGTAGTTTCATGTTAAAGGAACTATTTACATATTTACCTATAATTTTGTACGGAATCCCCGGTGCACGAGTCAAATTCGCACTTGGAGTTTTTTTATCGGTATACCTAGGATGTTCATAGTTGAAGTGGCTGACTGCTGGGCAAAGGTTTCATCCAGACTTGAAAGACTTGTTTACATACTTTGATTATACATACAAGTCAATGCCAAAGACAATCGCGAATGGAATGGTTCCTTCAATTACTGTTCTTTACTGTCACGTAGAGTTATAAAGAGAGGAAATCAAATAATGTGGGCACTTTCTTCGTGGCTGTCGCATTTTGACTTAAACATGGCAACAATTTTGTATGCAACGTTTTGGTTCCTTCTCCGACAATTTTTAACTTTTTCGTGTTGAAATAATACGAATTCATCTGTTGCCTGGGATGTTGGTGAAATAGGAGACAGAACAGTAAGAGCTGACTCTAAACCAAAAAACAAAAGCTACGCGCGAGAGCTAATGACTGCTGAATATTTTAGTTAGGCTGGCTGTGGAGTGCGGAAGCCCTGACGGGTATGAAATACGGGGCTACATACTGGCAAAGCAGAATAATACACAACAGGAGATTATGACATTAAGCTATACCTAATTTGAATTAAGAAAAGCTTTCCCCTGTCAAAATGTTTATTACATTGTCATAAGATTGGTTTTTGCCTGGCCCGTGGGACAGGATTTTCTACTATGATGTCCCTACCTGTTTTCGTCAGTGATACGTGAGACGCGTCCATGTTTTGTGGCTTTGTTTTGGTTTTAGGTAAAGCTTATTAATTTCAATTTCATTCAATTCATTCAAACAAAGATAGTTAAACCAGTTAAAAAATACACAAAAACTCGAGTAGGAAGTTTAAACTAAAAAACAATTACTTTGCTCACCCGCGACCACTAATGACAAATAGTTATATCTGTGCGGCAAATGTATGTTTCCATGCAACACCTCCATCTCCACTGCTACACGAATCAACACATGCCACACAGACCCAACTATCACCACCACCACTATACTAAACGCTGACGCGTTTCGGCACTCTCCACGAGGCCATTTACGAAGCACAACAACAACCGCTCAACATGCCAGCACTTCCACTACTGACATATGTAAACCATGTACTCAACTTAGTTAATGACAAAACCAACGTACCCACTAATATTTTATAAATTCCAAACTACCCTTTTATGTAAGTCCTAAACTACCCTTTTTTAAGAAATGAATTCCAAACTACCCTTTTTATTTTTATTTCTAATCTACGCCAGGTACCCCGTTATTTTTAACCGAGTACGGTAAAAAGAGAAGTCATGTTCTCATTATTACTATGACACATTATTAAAATTAGAACCAAGTCGTAACAAAGGCGAAGAAACCAAATTAACTTGTTCATTAATAATAGACCCCATGTTGTTGTACCTAATTATTTCCAATTGTTCTAAAACCGATAGCCGCAAACCCTTATCACAATAATGTAAAATTTCGTACGTATCTGAGTCTAACAACGAATGATTCGTTTCTAATAAATGCTTGGCAAAGTTTGATTTCTCTGGATGATCATGCCTATATGACGAGACATGCTCTTTAAATCTAGTATCAAAGCTTCGACCGGTTTGTCCAATGTATACTTGACTACAGTCGCCACAAGTGAGTTTATATACGCCCGACCTGTTCCCTTTATCCACCTTTTCTTTGTTATTACAAAGTCTAGAACGTAAAGAATTAGTAGTCTTAAAGGCAACATTGATGTTATTTGATTTTAAAATATTATAAATCTTGTCAGACAACCGGCCAACATAAGTAATACTAGATCTAAATTTGTTAGTAGGCTGAGATGGCAACGCAGAGTAAAGCATGCTATTCACTATCCGTCCCTGCTTCTTTTGAACCAGACTATTAACCATTGCTGTACTATAACCATTTGTTGTTGCTATCTGATATATAGTATGTAACTCAGAATCATAATGCTCTTTCGACAGAGGTACAGTTAGTAGTCTATGTACATAACAATGGAAAGCAGCCAGTTTATGCTGCCATGGGTGAGTAGAATTTGCAGGTATGACAGTATCTGTGTACGTAGGCTTACGGTAAATTTGAAACTGGTGCCTATTATTTACTCTTGTAATAGTTAAATCCAGAAAATTTAATGAACGATTTTCCTCTAATTCTCGTTTGAACTTTATTTTTGGATGTTTGTTATTGAGAGCACTAATAAACAAATCTAGCTGCCTCATACTCCCCTTCCAACATAAAATTAAATCATCAACATACCTATAATAATATACTAAATTGCTGTTCCCCACTATATATTGTTTTTCAAAGTTATCCATAAAAACGTCAGCCATTAAAGGACTAAGAGGTGACCCCATTGCTAAACCATCACTCTGCAAATAATATTGACCATTAAATCTGAAATAATTTTGTTTCATGCATAAAGTTACTAATTCTATTAACTCACAAACCTCCCCCGGATGTAAACGCTTCCTTTCTAAGTGACATCTAAGAATATTTAAGGTTTCACTAACTCAACACTACTCAAACACAACTCAACATTACTTTCTTCTACTCTACTTCTACTCTAATTCTACTCACCCATGGCAGCATAAACTGGCTGCTTTCCATTGTTATGTACATAGACTACTAACTGTACCTCTGTCGAAAGAGCATTATGATTCTGAGTTACATACTATATATCAGATAGCAACAACAAATGGTTATAGTACAGCAATGGTTAATAGTCTGGTTCAAAAGAAGCAGGGACGGATAGTGAATAGCATGCTTTACTCTGCGTTGCCATCTCAGCCTACTAACAAATTTAGATCTAGTATTACTTATGTTGGCCGGTTGTCTGACAAGATTTATAATATTTTAAAATCAAATAACATCAATGTTGCCTTTAAGACTACTAATTCTTTACGTTCTAGACTTTGTAATAACAAAGAAAAGGTGGATAAAGGGAACAGGTCGGGCGTATATAAACTCACTTGTGGCGACTGTAGTCAAGTATACATTGGACAAACCGGTCGAAGCTTTGATACTAGATTTAAAGAGCATGCCTCGTCATATAGGCATGATCATCCAGAGAAATCAAACTTTGCCAAGCATTTATTAGAAACGAATCATTCGTTGTTAGACTCAGATACGTACGAAATTTTACATTATTGTGATAAGGGGTTGCGGCTATCGGTTTTAGAACAATCGGAAATAATTAGGTACAACAACATGGGGTCTATTATTAATGAACAAGTTAATTTGGTTTCTTCGCCTTTGTTACGACTTGGTTCTAATTTTAATAATGTGTCATAGTAATAATGAGAACATGACTTCTCTTTTTACCGTACTCGGTTAAAAATAACGGGGTACCTGGCGTAGATTAAAAATAAAAATAAAAAGGGTAGTTTGGAATTCATTTCTTAAAAAAGGGTAGTTTAGGACTTACATAAAAGGGTAGTTTGGAATTTATAAAATATTAGTGGGTACGTTGGTTTTGTCATTAACTAAGTTGAGTACATGGTTTACATATGTCAGTAGTGGAAGTGGTGGCATGTTGAGCGGTTGTTGTTGTGCTTCGTAAATGGCCTCGTGGAGAGTGCCGAAACGCGTCAGCGTTTAGTATAGTGGTGGTGGTGATAGTTGGGTCTGTGTGGCATGTGTTGATTCGTGTAGCAGTGGAGGTGGAGGTGTTGCATGGAAACATACATTTGCCGCACAGATATAACTATTTGTCATTAGTGGTCGCGGGTGAGCAAAGTAATTGTTTTTTAGTTCATAAATATGGACCTCCGCAAAGTAACGCCTGATTCAATAAATTATTTAGGAAGTTTAAATCTTCCGCAAGACATTTTTTTTATTTAAATAAAAAAGAGCACTCGCATGGCCGCCTTCTAAATTGATTTGCAACGCTCTTCCATTTACACGTCAATAGCACAATACCGCAGAAGAAAACATTTTGAATTCAAACTTTTTTACTTTAACTACCTATACAAACTTACGAAAACACCTGACAACGGCCACAAAACCACACACAAAAATCCCCAGTATTGGCGAAATACACTTTATGTCAATCTGTTAAAATCTATGACGTATGTGTTTTACCACGGTAGTTTTTCGAGGTTTTTTACATGTGGCATATCTAACTTTGCAAAGTTTTTTCTATGGCAACATTGCACCCACACCTTGTCGACAATTTGAGTTCACTGTCAAATCTATTCAGCCAGTATTATTGGTTGAAAAGAGGCAATCGAGTTGAAAATCAATCGATTCTTCGAAGGGTTATTTTGTTACTTTTTTCCTTTAAATGGATTAATCGATCCTTGAAATGTTCTGAAGTGCAATCTTTTTCAACATTTTTTGCTTGACAAAAGATGCTTATGTATTGCAATATTTTGATAGAGTTATCTGTCTATAAGTAGCGTAGGTACCTAGTAAACAGATAGTAGAGAGAGTACTAAATAAATTTAATAAAGAAGGTATTATGTACTTAGTTTAATCGCAAAGAACGGAACCCCAAATAATGTTCAAAACAACCAAAAGTTAACCTCTATACAAATCGCGGGAAACATTACAAGCGAGGTAATGAAAAAAGTACAATTCTCTACGAGAAAAAAATGGAAAAATTAATAATGCTGTCAGATTCTGAGACTGGCACTCGATTACGCGGACCACATTTGGAATACCTTTGCATAACTTCTAAGGCTCCCAAATAAGGTTGTTTTTCCCCGGCATTTGAGGTAAAATAGAAGTTGGCTTTCTTTTCATCCCAATGTTTCGCTTCTATTATAGAATCCGCAAACAAGTCTCCCCCAAAAGAAGTAAAAGTTCGCAAAAATGTAATTTGGAATAACAAGTGGGTTTGATTTCGCCCCCCCCCCCCCCCCAACCCCCCAAAGAGGGGGAAAGTGGGGTATTCGTTGGGAATGTTTAAAAAATGTTTATCTATGTAAATAAATAGGTATGTCTATGTATTTAGGTAGGTATCTAACGGGATTTCGTTGCACAAACAATTGATAGTGAAACAAACTGATCACTCACGTATAGCCCGACATGATTCGGACTAATCCGTAGTTCTTCCTGCGAGTGATCCATTTATTTTATGAATCTCATTAATAGTGCCATGTTGAAAACAAACGTTGATGCTTTAATATCGCACACAACGATGTCAACTAATTGTACCTACCTAAGATTGTATTGTATTGGATCACAGAATTATATCAGGGTAGAAGGAAAGAGTCCATCGATTTGTACTAGCACCGAGCGTGTAACATTTTGCATATAGATACGCATTACGAGTGTAGTTTAGTAAGGAAATAGCTCGATTACCAGCTCCAACGTTAGTGGTGACGTTTGGACAGATAATTGTTAAACAAGAAGATATTTTTAACCCCCGACGAAAAAGAGGGGTGTTTTAAGTTTGACCTGTGTATCTGTAGTATCGTAGCTCGCAAGCGGATGGACCGATTTCGATGCGTTTTTTTTTAATCGAAAACTTGTTTAATCGAGATGGTTCTTAGCTAAGTTTCATTAAAATCGGTTCAACCGTTTTTGAAATATTGAACTTTTAACTAAAATGCCGTTAAAGTTCGTTTGTCCTTTCTTGTCACATTGACATTTCCGTTAGTAAGAAGGAGACAAAACCTATTTTAGCTAATGGAGGCTTGAGTGACGTTTATGAATCGGCCCTAACACTCTTTCTATCTACCCCAATATAGTCTGTATAGTGTATTGGATCCTAATATTCATATCAATGGCTGTAGTTAATTCGTTGCGTCATGTTATTCGAATGTCGATCAGTCACGGATTTCGTCACATATCAGGTACGGTACGCGGTACGCGGTACGGGACAACCTGTGCGATGCCACGGAGATTTAAACTTCACGGGTTTTTAGCAAATTAGATCTGCGTGGGACGTGGAATAACTTAATTTCAAGTAAGTTCCATTGATATAAACATCAGGATGTGCCCTTTGGAGCATTGTGAACACAGGAGCGGCGGAGCGAGCCCGCCGGCGGCAAGCAACGCGCGGCAGATATCACTTATATGCGGCGTGCGCGCGGGTCATATCGCTGGTACCAATTAGTGCCATGAAAATGGTAACAAAATTAGAAAAGTTGAAAAACCCCCGACATTGTCATTTCAAAGTTCGATATTTCAAATTTGATTTAATGAAACTTGGCTAAGAACCAATCAACCAATCTCGATTAAACTAGCTTTTGATTAAAAAACCCGCATTAAAATCGGTCCATCCGTTTGAGAGCTATGGTGCCACAGACAGATACACAGACACAGACACACAGATACACATGTCAAACTTATAACACCCCTCTTTTCCGTCGGTGGTTAAAAACGGAGTACCGAATGGCCCCTCCATACGCTAAGTACCTATAGGTACTCGTACAATATACTTGTCCATGAGTGGGAGTCGATTATCATGTTGGGACGTGTTAACTTGATTTCCAGTACGAGCTTTAATTAGGTATCGAGATTGATCTCTAAAAAAAACGATAAATGGTCCTAAAAATCTTTTTCTTTATTATTTGGTCTTATAATTGAGATTTCTGAGGAGTGCAGCCGTTATTTAATAACAAAAAACGTATGCCTATAGAGGCCGTGTACGTAAGACGTAGACATTTTAATGTCTGCATTTAAGGTACCCTTCCAAAGACTACGGCCTCCTGCCCGGTATTCCGACGCATAAAAGTGTCGTAACAGCAAATAGGTTTAGTTGCAAATTCCAACAAAGCTCCCTCCAACAGCAATTCCGTTTTAGCGCTTTAATCCAACTCTAGTACGAATAAAAGGCATATTTCGTTCGCCGACGCTCGCAAAATTGTCATCGCAAATAGCTTTCGCCTACGGCTACATCAGTACCCAAAATTAAAAAGTTACAAACGTCAAAACCGAGAAAATACTGGCAACCTTACAAAATAAACTCCATGGTTCAAACTCCATCGTCTCACAAACCGTGTTCGAAATTCGAAATTGTAACAATGAAACTGCCAGCATTGCACACGTAAATACGATTCCGGAGAACGCTTTTCAGTGTTGGATTTAGTGGGTAATGAAATAAGGTCCGAACTCGTTTGAAAGCGAAATCTGAACTTGAAAATCGTCGCCTGACGCTCGATATCAAATAAACATTATTGCAATTACGGAACGCCCGAAGCGACAGAAATATTTATAGCTCGTGTTTAACTTTATCGTAAGGGATTAAGGTTAGTAGTTGGGTGGGAAATTCTTGTTCTTAGGATTTTCGCCGGGGGGAGTGAAAAAGATGACCGGATGTGGTTTTTAGCGTGTGAGCAAGGGACAGCGATATGGCTCCGAGCGCTGTGATTGGTCAGGAAGGCCGCAGGCTGTGAACAGTAGCCCGCCCTATGTCTACTGTAAACTGTGACGCGTTTTCCGCAGAACTACGCTACTGAGATGCTGAAAAGTTTTCATTTATTATATTTTGTTTAGAAAATATTTTTGTGGGTGTTGTTTCTATTATTTTTCTACTATTATCTTTCCTTTGCTGCTATTCTTAGGTAAGTTACTGTTTGACTGATGTTGTGTATCTTTTTAACGAGCTATAATTTAAGCATTAAATTAATTAATTAACTGTGTTAGCGTTGTGACCGAGTTTTTTTTTCTGAAATTGTTTTTTGTATAGGTTAGAAATCCAGTCGTCCAACAAAACTCGTGGCCTGCCCCCATTCGCACGAGCGCTTTTTCACAGCGCGTTAATAAAGCGTTGAATTGAAACAAACGTATTTCTTTGTATTTATTCACACGTAGCGCTTTTAAAAAGATACTTTTTTATCGAGCGGTGTTTGATTTATGCACGTTAAGCCGAATACCGCTTAAAATAGCGCCAATGTTTTTTTTTAAACTCTCGTTTCAATCGGCCCTAAAGAGAAAGTGTCATTGAAATTGACTATCAGAGACGCAAGAAGGTTAAGTAGGTACCTAATACTACTATAGATATGAGGATGATGGAACTTTTTTAGTGTCAATGTATTGTCCTTAAGTTACTTCGACTTCCGCACAGAATTATAAAACGTTTTTTTTTCAAAGGTAGTTAAGTAGCATTTGTTTTCAATTTAAAACTTATTTCGCACAGTGACAAGTCAAAGAAAAATTCGATAGATCTTTACATCTAAGTATTTAAACAGCGATGTCTTCAGCACTAAAGTCATAGAGCATTAGACTAAAAAAAAGACGTGTAAAAGAGCTTCCAATTGCCTATTTGCTGAATAAAATTTTGAATTTAGAATTCCTTGTTTTAAACGATTCGTAAAAAAAATCGAATACTTCCATATTTTTCCGTTCGGAAATACCACTTTCTCCGTTATCCTATGCCATCCCCCGCGGCGTCACCGAGGGCACCGTCTTAGCTCGGGGCGGGGCGCGCACACCCGCACCTCACCCGTGTACGCACGCGGGAAACTCACGCACACACGCACACCAAACAAATTACAACACAGGCGTAGCGCTACGTGAATACGTTTCACGTTTGTAGATTTTTTTTATGTCTGTCTACTTATAGAAAGATGATTGTATGTAGGTATTGTACGAACATGTTTCACGTTTGTACGAGTACATGCAGCCGATTTTACAGATTATGCCAGTAAGTACCACTCGAAAAATTTAAAAACAGTGTGACGAATTTGATATACCGGCAGTACCTAGTATATACGAGTAAAAATTGTAGAAACCTATGGTCCTAGCGATTAAACTTAGCTAGTCAAAAAACTATTTAAATACAATTTATCCTAATTATAGTATAATCGTAATCCTAACTAACACAGCACTTTGTACTTTAATTATCCTTTATTCATAATACAATTACATGTCATAAAATCGAAGCTAAAACTAATTGAACTAAAACTTAAAACTAAACGTAAAATATAAAAGTCATCCGCCACAGGCTTCATCAAAACAATGTTAATATTTATACGAACAACAATACCGAATGTTTTTTTTTTTTTAAATCACCGCCATGAATCGTATCCGGCGCAAAGGTTCCCATAACGCTGGCCGCGTTTCCCCGCTGAATAGCTAAGGAAATCCTTTGCACCAGTTAGGATCCAGAACGGGGATCACACCCCCTGTCTCTAACTAACTAATATTGTAAATGCGAAAGTAACTCTCTCTCTGTCCGTCTGTTTGTTACCTTTTCGCGGAAAAACCGCTGCACCAATCCTGATCCTAACTTCCTAACTAATCCTAATATTATAAATGCGAAAGTTTGTGAGTGAGTGAGTATGTTTATTACTTCTTCACGCTGGAAACGGCGTGATGGATTTGGATGAAATTTGGAATGGGATAGGCCCCATTTCATCCCGGAAAAATGTATAGATCCCGCGGGATAGCCATAACCGAATTCTACGCAGACGAAGTCGCGGGCAACAGCTAGTATTATAAATGCGAAAGTAACTCTGTCCTTCTGTCTCTCTGTCTGTCTGTCTGTTTGTTACCTCTTCACGGAAATACCGCTGCACCAATCTAGATGACATTTGGTAAGAAGGTAGTTTGAATATTGAGGAATAACATGGGCTAAATTTAATTGGGGAAAATTTTATAGTTCCCGTGGGATAGCGATAACCGAAATCTACGCGGACGGAGTCGCGAGTGTTTATGTATGTTTTTTCTGGTTTTCTGTGCCCTAAGCACGACTTGTCGAATCCTGCGTTACGTTACGGTTATCGTATCGAGATCGAGAAATCTCATACTAAATTTTAGTTCCAAATACGCTCACGGGCGGGCGCTGTTCCAAACGTCATACAAACTCGTTATAGTTTACTATTCGATTTTACGTAACGCAGGATTCGACAAGTCGTGCTTAGGGCACAGCATAAGAATTCTAGTTTCGTAAGTATTGATTAGTAAAGTTATAATCTTTATCGTCCCAGTCAAGACCGTGTTTCACCCTCCCCCAAAATCGCGATCCGGCCAACTTCGCCAGAAATAAATAATTAAAATAATACGGCCTTTGTTCTCGTAATTATTTGCTTACTTGCTTTAATTCTTACTCTTATTTAATTATAAATTATTGTGTTTTACTTGCTTTAGAAGGTTTTTTTTAATTGGATGACAACGGATTTTTTTTATAAAGAAAAGACTTCTTTTGTTTTTATTTGCTACCGGATGGCCTAGTGGTTAGCGACCCTGACTATGAAGCTTGAGGTCCCGGGTTCGAATCCCAGTCGGGGCAGATGTTTGCATGATGAATACAAATGTTTGTTCTCGGGTCTTGGATGTTTAATATGCATATAAGTATGTATTTATCTATATAAGTATGTTTATCCGTTGTCTAGTACCCATAGTACAGGCTTTGCCTAGTTTGGGACTAGGTCAATTGGTGTCAATTTGTCCCATGATAGTTATTATTTATTTATTTTATTGTTTATTTAGGAATTTTACAAAGTAATTCTAGCTAGTCTAACAAAAAGCTTTGCCGACTTAGAGGCTAAGACGAAATAGGTTCTTCTTGTGCTCTTAATTCTCCCGGCTGTCTTACTCTCCACACCGAAACACAACAGCGCAAGCACTGCTGCTTAGCGGCAGGATTAGCAGGTGAGATAGTGGTAGCTATCCGGACGGACCTTGCCTAAGATCCAACCACCCGCTAATGTAATTAAGACCAATGTTAATGTCATTAAGACTTAAAAAGTTTTTTTCATATCAATGAATGGGAAAATCTGTTTTCCTCATAACTAAGTATAGCCCTCTCATTCTGAGAGGAGGCTTGTGCCCAGCAGTGGGAGGTAAAAAAGGCTGGTGATAATGAGGGCGTCAACAATTGGAACTTAACGTGTCAATCATAGGTACGTTTACCATCGCTTGAAACACAAGAATGACTTGTTCCCATCCCATGCAACCCAAAAACTTAACGACGTCACGACCCATACGTCATTAGGCCGCTTTCACACGTTTAAACCAAACAACCTAATGAATCACGATCTAATTATTCGCCTTGGGCCCGTGCATGGCGGCCTTAGGCGAGTGCCAAAAATTCCCGACTCACGTTTCACAGGAACTTAAGGAAATTCAGCGCACTTGGTGATATCTCCAATTATTTTTACGATGAGAATGTACGGATTTGCTTGCTGGACTTAATTTGTTACCCACGACTTTGTCTGTGTGTCATCTTTATACCCGCGGGAACTAAGTACCTATACGATTTCCCGATATAAAATATAAGCTATCTCCATTCCAAACTTGATCCGAATCCGTCCAGCCGTTTTTGTGCGATTGAGTAACAAACGTCCACACATACAAACTGCCCCACTCCCTGCCTGCATCTGTGTTTCCTGAACACTGCATTTTCTACCATTTACTAAATAAGTATGCTTTATCTTACAATCAGGCGTGAGTGTAGTCAAATTCAAATTTTATACTGTGCTTTAAAACAGGGGGGGGGGGGGGGAACACTGGAAACCGACGACCAAAAAACACCAAAAATATTAGGCCCTTTGGCACTATGATCAGTTCTTCCCATTGACACACGCGTTACTTAAGAGCGTTATAGACTTGTAAAAATTGTAGTGCATAGAGAACCCAAAAGGAGCCTCCCGTCTGTCTGCTTTATATGCCCCGCGATAAATATTGTCAGTGAGCCGCTGCCTGTAACCCGCGCTGTTTTCTGCGCCCACGCATGCCGCGGGGGCTCGTGCGCTCTAGCCGTGATGCCCGCAAGCTGCGGTAAAGGCTGTGCCACACTACTGCATGCCCATCACTTCCAACGATGGCCAGTGTCTGGCAGACTCTGTTCAGGGCCTAAAAATACGCCTCGAACGCGTTTGCGTTAAAGTCTGAAATAGTATGACAATTGTTTGCTGTCGATAGGTACGTGCCACTAGCAGCGATGCTAATTTGCTTATAGCAATGAGTCAAAAATCCGTTAGGATATCGAGTGCGGTCTATCTGTCATTCTCCACCAATGAGAGGCAAGCTACGTGGCCTATGATTGGTGGAAATTGACAGATAGACCCTCACTCGACTATACCGATCCTAGCGGATTATTGACTCGCGATCTCATTCAGACGTAAACGCGAACGCGATCGAGACGTTTTTCTTGGTCATTCGATCGCCCACTCCAAACTCGTTCGCAATACGGCCTCGCATTGTATAGCAACTTGCATGGTTTTTCGTGCAGGTCTAAACTCGGTCGACACAAAGATTTTAGACACCGATTTAAAAAAATCCGGACGTTACGACGTTTTTACAGACCTTCTCGTTAATTCTCGTCAAGACCACAAAACAAATGTAACAAGAAAACCTGCCAAGCATAAAAGCTTTTGTACCCAGAAAATAATTCGCACATTCAGCGAAAAAGCGAAAGCGAAGTCTGGCACAACCTTTACAACTCAGCATTTGGTAGAAATCGGCAGCATTCTCCAATCATGATGATGATGATGATGTCCTCCCAGACGTATCCGTCGACGGCGACACCCTTAGCTTAAATTACCCTGAGCCCTTGCATGGGCGCGAGTGTGACTCGCAAAACCAAAATTGGTTTTGAAGGTCCTATTGCAAGAAGCACAATAAAGAGACCCACTTGAATCATAAGTATAGTTGTAGGAGGGCTTGGGTCGGCTTTTTTGAAGCTGGCGTTTGGCGTCAAGATTTTCAAGTCGGGTAAGCTAAAAGTTTCCTAAGCCCGATTTGACAGCAGCTCGCCATTCCGGCCTCTGTGTAGCAAACTCCTCCCACGATTCAGTTGACGCAGATACTGACCTCCCGGTTTGCGTTTACCTAAACTAAGTTCAGAATAAAATGTCTGTTTTGGCAACCTGGAAGCCTCCATACGCACAAGGTGACCACACCAGCGAAGTTGGCCCCTCATTAAGAGGCACTCCATTCCAACCTGCCTAGTGCGGCGTAGAACCTCTGTGTTTGACACACGATCCTGCCATCTCAGCCGAAGAATTGCTCGAAGACACTTGATATGAAAGGTGTCAAGCCGTCTGATGTCTCCCTTATACAGACACCAGGTCTCCGAGGCATAGAGCAAGACAGGTAGTATTATCGCCCTGTAAACAGCAAGTTTCGTGTGGAGTTTCAGGTCGTAAGATTGCCAAACCCGCCGGATCAGTATACCAAAAGCCGCAGCGGCCCTAGCGATCCGTGCAGAGATCTCAGATTCCAGACGGTTATCACTGCGCACCAGACTCCCAAGGTATCGAAAGGCTTCTACTTCATCCAGAGGCTTTCCACGCATGAAAACAACAGCATCGTCAGCAGATTCTCCTTTAGCAGGTTGTTTAAGAATCTGGGTCTTAGATGCGCTGATTACTAAGCCAAATTTGCGACAGGATACGTCCAAGTTATCGAG
Source organism: Clepsis dumicolana (assembly GCA_963691665.1). Taxonomy (NCBI): domain Eukaryota; kingdom Metazoa; phylum Arthropoda; class Insecta; order Lepidoptera; family Tortricidae; genus Clepsis; species Clepsis dumicolana. Next base: position 4,906,400 of record OY829526.1, read on the forward strand.
ATAACCCTGCAGGTCACCCAAGCTGCCAGCCATAAGGCAAACATCATCAGCATACAGGACGTCAGCCACCGGAACAGAGAGTACTTTGCGTTTTGCTCTGAAGCGCGCGAGGTCAAAGGCGCTCCTATCCATACGAACATTTATTGAAATCCTGTTGCTGCAGCTCTTAAGAGCGTCGTTCATTACCGCAGCAAAGTAGATAGCGAAAAGGGTCGGAGCCATAACGCAGCCCTGCTTGACACCGCTAGTGACAGGAAACTGCTCTGTGAAGTATTTCTCGTGACGTACGCGGGCTGTCATACCCTCGTGAAACTGACGCACCAAGTTGACAAACTTCACAGGACAGCCACACTTCTCCAGAACAGCCCAGAGAGCAGCTCTAGGAACGCGGTCAAAGGCCTTTTCTAAGTCCACAAAACATAGGTAGAGGTCACGGTACTGTTCAAGACTTTTCTCTTGCAGCTGCCTGACAACAAAGATGGCGTCAACCGTACCCCTATTAGGCCGAAATCCACATTGGGTGTCGGGAAGAAAGCTTGCTACTAAGGCGTCCATTGATGATGTGCGCTAGTATCTTACCAGCCGTGGACAGCAGGGCAATGCCTCTAAAAGAGCCGCAATCGGAGAGACCTCCTTTGCCCTTATATATTTTGCTTATAGAAGCATCCCGTCAGTCCTGTGGAACAATCTCAACGTCCCAAATAATTTTAGTAAGGTCAAACAGTCAGGACCTGATTCTCGGTCCTCCGTACTTGAAAGCTTCAGATGGGAAACCGTCTGAACCTGGTGATTTACCTTTTTTCAAACGATGTATTGCACGATCGAACTCCGCACGAGATGGCAGTTCATCCAAACTCGATGCGGATGGAAGGCTCTCAAGCGAGCTGATATAGGACAGATCGGCTCCCCCACTACCGGGATTGAGTACTTCATTAAAATGCTCAGCCCAACGAAGAAGAACCTCTTTTGGATCTGTCAGTCTCCTGGACTTATCTCTCGAAGAAACTGGAGCAGTCTTTTTCGCGCGAGGCCCGTAAACAGATTTCAACCCTCGAAAAACCTTGCAGTTTGACCGCCATCGACTAGCAACTGCAGTTCTTCGGCCTTGCGGCGCCACCAACTGTCCTTCAACTCTCGGATCTTAGCTTTGAGATCCCGCTGTATCGAGTTACGCAGTCCCACACTATTAACAGCTCTCAAAGCACGACGGGAGTTTTCAACAAGTTGCCGTATTTCCACATCGGAATCGTCGCACCAATGTTGGTTTTTCTTTTGTGGTTTACCCAATACTCGCTGAGAAACATCGCACAGAGCCTTAGCTTATGTGCGCCATTTGGCATCTACTGAGACATCTTCATCGGTGCCGGACATCACAGCGTCAAATTCCACATCAAGCCTGTGCTGCGTTTCTTGATCATGGACTAGTTTTGCAAAAGCCAGTCGGGGTGGGACAATGTGTTCCGCTCTGCGCGGGGGCTTGTAGTTAAGCCTCATCCTGGATCTGATCAGGCGGTGGTCAGTCCAATCCTGGGCTCCCCGCATTGCTCTTGTAACAAGTACATCTCTTAGGTCTTGTCTACGAACAATGATGTAATCAAGAAGGTGCCGATGCCCAGAGCGAGGGTGCATCCAGGATGTCTTGTGTTTGTCAGGCAGTCTGAAGAATGTGTTCGTAATGCTGAGGTTAAATTCAGAACATAAATTGAGGAGCGCAGTACCATTGGTGTTGCACTTACCCACTCCATGCCTCCCCAGTACGCCCTTCCAGGCGATATGCTCTGTACCAACACGCGCATTGAAGTCATCGAACAAAACCAATTTGTCACAAGGAGTAATCCCCAGCAGAACATCACGCAGATTCTCATAAAATTTATCCTTATCCTCATCCGATGCTGTCATGGTAGGTGCATACACGCTCACCAGGTGAAGAAATTTTCTAGGTGCCGTATGTAGCCGCAAGGACATGATTCTGTCGTTAACGCCTTTAGGAGGCTCAATTGGCGATATCATTCCGGATCGCAAATCCGACACCACTTGCAGCTCGCTCACTTTCAGGCTTTCCTATCCAGTAATACGTGTACCCACCCATAACCTCACAGAGCTCACCACTCTCCGCCAAATGGGTTTCACTGATTGCGGCTATGTCGATGAGTGCAGTCTTCCTCTCCGGACAAAGGTTGTTATCATTGTCCAATAAAGTTCTTACGTTCCACGCAGCTATGCTCAATGATGCATTCATACTTTGCTTCTTTCGACCGCTTTTAGTTGGTGACCAGACGACCGCGGTCAGCCATCTGGGTTGTATTGAGGTAAGCTTTGTTTAGGCCACCTTTTCTAGGCCCCTCCCCGGATTGGGGAGAGCAGTGCGATCCCTAAATAGGGCTGCTCTGTCGTTGGGTGAGCTGCCGAGCCAGGACCCTTGCCTCGAATGAGTACCAGAACGACCATCACCACCCAACCGCCGTACGTGCAGAGATCCAGCTAGAGACTAAACTCACCAGTTCAGTCCCCACCACCAGTCTCCATCGCCGCAGGACTTGCACTCATTGTCCAGGTTCTTAGCCAGGGATCATCAGCGCGGGAATATATTAAAGTGGATAAGCATTCGCGCAGACACAGGCCCACTCTCTCGTCTTCCAGCCCCGATCACCAGTGGAGCGGAGTACCGCTACGACCAGTTAGGCCTACAAAATGCAGCGACTGGCCGCAAGCCTCTTGGATCTCGACTTGCGCCCTTTCAGGCACGTCGCAGATGCCCTGCTGCAGCGCCGCGGTTACCGGGATCGGTGCCGTTCTGGCGGTGCCCGCCTTCCGAACCGCTGCAGGCTTTGGATGTATACTTTATGGAGAGATCAGTCCATGGCACTGGGAGTAAGGTAAGGAGTAAGAGGATCAGTTGATAGATAGGGAATAAGAGGAGGTTAAGGGATACTACTGCCTTCTACTCTACCTACTGCCTTGGAGGACTGGCTACGGTATGAGACAGTAGTAGCTCGGGAAGCCGGGGTTGCGTACCCGTATACCATAACAGAATTACCGGAAAGGTTAATCTGTATGAGTACCCCTGACTGAATCATACCAACCATATCATCATACCAACATAACGACTGTTGACGTTAATTTTCAGTGTTGTGGCAACCGTGGGATGCGTACAATTTAATGCGTGAGAAGTTTACAGTCGCGTTTGAAATTCTTCAACTGTATGGAATTATGGATGAATTACGCATTCCGTGGGTTGTTGATGAATGTAGTGATTGAACTTTTGTTTGCATCCAGTATTTTTACATTGGAAGATCGACTGCAATCAGTAGAACTTTATCCTATACTTTAAAAAAATACATACAGTAGAACGTAGAACCTCCTTAGTCGGTCGGTTAAAAATGCGTTAAAATCGTATTATACAGGGTGGAAAGTTGATATGGGTTGGTAAAGGCAGCTAGTAGATCCCTTGCTGCCACGCGAAAATGCTCTCAGGAGACTTTATTTATTTTATTTATTTACAGATTTTTTGATAAAGGGTTAACTCTTATAGGATGACTCGCGTGTATGTCTGTCGGTCTGTCACAGCTAATTTACTCCGAAACTATTACTGGACCGATTAAGACACAAAAATGTAAGTCAGTGACCCAAAGACGGATGTGTAACGTTAATTAAGGAATTTTGAACATGGAGGCCCTTTTGATGGGTAAAAGTAAGTAAGTAAGTAAACGCTTTATTGTACAGAAAATACAGAAATAAATACAGGTTACCAACAGTGAGATACGGTACAAAGGCGGACTTATCCCTATAAGGGATCTCTACCAGTCAACCTTTGAGCGGTAGAGAGGAGAAGTTAATTTAAGGGACCGACAAAGAGTGCGTTTATAATCACAAATAGTGAAGGCGAATAAATAATAATACAATACATAAACTCATACAAAAGCCAACCATATTATAACATACTACTACATAATATACATACATACATACATACAATACATATACTAAATACAAACACAGTTGATAAAAAATAATTCGTAAATATTTAAGGACAAGGTAAATTAGAAAATGAACGAAAAAAAGTTTTGCACTACATTGTGTTACTTATCAAATGAAAGGGCTCGTTGTGAGCATCTCAAATACATACATATATATTTATAATTTTAAGATAAACCATTTTGAAGTTATTTAAGAAAATAGGCGAAAATTTACCATTCTAAAAAATACGAAAATAGTTCTCTGCCTATAGATTACAGGAAAACCTGAAATCTATGGTATTAAAAGTGACATAAGGAATTACGTACGGTTTTTTTGGGTTTCGTACCTCAAAAGGCAAAAACGGAACCCTTATAGGATCACCTTGTTGTCCGTCTGTCTGTCTGTCAAGACCCTTTTTCTCTGAAACGCGTGCAGGTAGCATGCTGAAATTAATATCGAATACTCAAGCCTGCGATCCCTTGAAGCTGTGAAAAAACCAAACTTCTAAGTCAACGCAATCAAAAGATACAGTCATTAAAAAGGCTATTTCCATACAAATTGCCGAAATCCAAAAACCTAAAGGGTACTTCCAGATGTCCTAGAAACTTGAAATTTGGTATGAAGGTAGCTCTTATAGCACAACCACTCCGAAAAGTCTCAAAATCTCAAAATTTTACGTCTGTCTGTGTATGTCACACACACAGTGCACAGGACTTTGCTAAAACTGGACCACTTAAAACATTGGGGAAAAGCAGGGAAATCTTTGTACGGAACCCTCGTCCTAGAAACTTGAAATTTGGTATGAAGGCAGCTCTTATAGCACAACCACTCACAAAAGTCTCAAAATCTTAAATTTTTGTCTGTCTGTAGATTTCGCAGACCAATATAAGTTGACCCCACACTGCGTACATTTTGCTTAAGAGCAGGGCTCTGCTAACACTGAACTTCTTAAAACACTAGGGAAAAGCGTTAAAATCTTTCTACGGAACCCTCGTGCGCGAGTCCGACTCGTACTTGTCCGGTTTTTTTTAAATTTCAATCCTATCAAAGACTAAATTTAATACCCTTTGGAAATATCCGAACATACGGAAAAAATATTGCCCAAGCTGAAACAGAGATTTCGCTATTGATTCGCACTTGTTCGGTCAATAAACTTTAATATTTATAAACTCAATCACTTATAAAGAGCTAACTACTAAGTTAGCACTTAAGTGATTGAGTTAAGCCGGTAAGTTACTAAACTTACCTAATAGCTTAAAGGTGTGCTGTGTAAAGATGGACTCTAGAAAACCCTACTTCCCCCCCTACTAAAACCGTTATCACCTTAAAGAGACTCAATTTCCCGGGACAAAATAAACTAAGGAACTGGATAAACCCGGTATCCGGGAAACGCTCGCCGTAAATTGTTATTTCCGGTCCGCCGGTCTATTTCCGCCAATAAGCCTACTTCCGGCAGGTGGCGCAACTATTTAGTTTGCTCTGCCGCTTCCGGCGACCTTTTTTTTAGGATTGTGTGATCGGTATAGTCGTCCCACGATAACTTTGCGACGAACTGACAACAGTAGAAATCTAAAGTTTGTTTATGTGCAACACTGATTTATAGTCAAACAACACGTTTTGAACTTTTGATTAGATTAAATATTAAACAGGTCATCGTTCATTCATCATCCACTATTAAAATATCTCTCATATTTCGTTTTCTAGATTTTTTTTTACCGTACAACGGCAAACCCTACTAAACACTGGCAAAATTGTCCTCCAATGGACTGAGCCATATTAAAAAAAAAACAGCAACTTTTGATTGCTACTATCATTATTGTTTTTAATTTAAGAAATATGAAAAAAGTATTACCACAGCGTGATTTTTCTGGGTTGCCAATTAATATCTTATGCAGAGTTATCGTGGGACGATTATAAGTATAAGGTATATCATCATCATCATGTCAGCCGAAAGACGTCCACTGCTGGCCGGCGGCCTCCCCCGCGGCTCTCCACTCAGACCGGTCTTGTGCTTTCCGCATCCACCCTATCCTAGGCATATCGCCTACCTTGCTTTATAAATAAATAATACATAAATAAATATCATGGGACAATTGACACCAATTGAACTAGTCCCAAACTAGGCAAGCTTGTACTATGGGTACTAGACAACGGATAAACATACTTATATAGATAAATACATACTTAAAACATCCAAGACCCGAGAACAAACATTCGTATTCACCATACAAACATCTGCCCCGACCGGGGATCGAACCCGGGACCTCAAGCTTCATAGTCAGGGTCTCAAACCACTAGGCTATCCGGTCGTCGGTTATCCTAGGTATATTGGGAGTGTATTTTCATCATGCAACCATCGGGGGTTTTTCAACTTTTCTAAGTTGGTTTTTAATTGTATGTGTATGTGTCGAATCTTAGCCAGCAATAAACCGCGGTTAATTGCATTAGACATAATGAATATTGACCGCGATTACCTTATACGTAGGTTTGATGAGCTCCCGATATTTCGATGCGCGCAGTCGGCGCGCAAAAATGCGGGTAGACAGAGCCCGGTCTGCGCAACATTGGTGTCTACCCTCGTTTCGTCAGTTTGCCCGTGATCATGATGCATGCAACTGTATCGAAATATCGGGAGCTCATCAAACCTATAAGGTAATCGCGGTCAATATCCCGTTTTCATTATGTCTAAGCAATAAACCGCTCTACATCTACACAGAGAAAGCACTCGCCCTCGTGCATTTCGGTTGCGCGCTTAAATTTTCAATACCTACGAGTACAACGCACAGATGAATTGTTATTTAAACCGCTATTGATCCGACCCTGCCGCCTCCATACCTACGAATGTACCTATCGTAGGCCTACGAACAAACAGACATGGCAATAAAACGAGAAATAACCTAACCAACTTAGAAAAGTTGAAAACCCCCGACATTGTCATTTCAAAGTTCAATATTTCAAAACACGGGTGAACCGATTTTAATGAAACTAAGCTAAGAACCATCTCGATTAAACTAGCTTTCTATTAAAAAACGCATCGAAATCGGTCCATTCGTTTGGGAGCTGTGATGCCAGAGACAGATACAGAGATACACAGACACACATACACAGGTCACAGGTTAAAAATAAATGGGTTTGCTTCGATCAATAATGACCTAGATAACGGGGCACAGACAAAAACGAAACAAAATATGACATCGTTGCAGTCCTCATCATCATCATATCAGCCGGAAGACGTCCACTGCTGAGGGTCGAGCACGACTTTACGAATGCTGCGTAACGTAAAATCGAATAGTAAACGTTGTCGAGTTTGTATGACGTTTGGAACAGCGCTCGCCCGTGAGCGTATTTGGAACTAAAATATAATATGAGGTTTCTCGATCTCGATACGATAACCGTAACGTTACGCAGCATTCGAAAACTCGTGCTCGACCCTCTGACTCGTCATTTGCGGCTTACCGCAGCATCAAGCTGAGTGTGGCCTTTTAACACTATTCAGCACAGTTGTGGCAAACTAATGTTTTTAAATCCTAATCCTAACTAATATTATAAAAGCGAAAGTAACTCTGTCTCTCTGTCTGTCTGTTTGTTACCTCTTCACGGAAAAACCGCTGCACCAATCTAGATGAATTTTTTTAAGAAGATAGTTTGAATTCTACTTTTTATTCGGGAAAACTGTATAGATAACCGAAATCTACGCGGACGAAATCGCGGGCAACAGCTAGTATACATATAAGTTTTACTGGTGTAGGGAAGAACGTAACTTTTTTGTATACTTATGTCATAAGTACGTATATGTACTTAAATAAGTACGTAAAAAAGTTATTTTCTTCTTTTTAATAGTCGCCGTTTTTTTATAATGAAAATGAAGTAAATTACAGTAGGTATCTACCTAGTACCTACTTGGTTAACAAAATATTGCCATTTATCGTGTTCAAGTAGACAAAACGTTAACCAATATTTTTTTAATTGTGCACTTCAGTAGTATATTATTGGGCATTCTGGACCACCATTCATTCGATCGGGCGAAAAATTTCGCCCTCACTCATTCGTGGTGATCCAGAAGCCCAATAATACAATGAATTGCACACAACCTACAATCAACCCAAACCCAACGGTAACCAACCTAACAGTAACCTATCAGCATTTGCGTTCAACATAACGCTCAACCTACACCTGAAATCGCATTGGGCATTCTGTTTCACCTCTCGATCAACGCAACGAATACATCAGCCCAACAGCAACTCAAACCCAACGGAACCCAACCTAACAGAATTTGCTCACACTCGAGGTTTAACGTTAACCATCTGCTCTTCTGCTCATTTTGAATAAGCATTCCATGCTTGCAACACGCGCGCATTGGTTGAATTGATCTTGAACAGATATGAAGTTTGTTAAACAAGCTCAGAGCTTGCAGTTGGAGGTTGTTTGTTCAGATCGCAACAATCGTAGTTTTCGTCACGGTGAACTTTTACCCGACACAATTCGCTGTATAATTTGCGGTCCTTCTAATTGCGGTAAAACTAATTTAATTGTCTCTCTTCTACTACATGAACAAGGACTACGCTTTCAAAATATTTACGTATATTCAAAAACACTTTTCCAACCGATGTACCAGTTTTTAGAAAAAATATTGATGTTGGTTCCATCAGTTAAATTTCAAAAATATCGCGAAAATGATGAAATACTAAGCCCGCATGAAGCTGAGAACAATTCAATTATCATATTTGATGATGTTGCATGCGAAAATCAAAATAATATAAGGGATTACTTTGCAATGGGAAGGCATAAAAATATTGACAGCTTCTACTTAAATCAAACTTACAGTAAAATACCTAAACAATTAATAAGGGACAATGCTAACTTAATCATCCTTTTTAAACAAGATGAAGTTAATTTACGTCATGTTTATGACGAGCACGTTGGAACTGATATGTCTTGGTCACAGTTTCGGGAAATGTGTGCAAAAATATGGAGCGTACCTTTTAGCTACTTGGTTGTAAACAAGGACTGTGCTAGAAATTCAGGATGTTATAGAATGGGATTTGATACATTTATCGTTTTGGATTAACCGTGTTACTTAACCAGTTTCATTTTCAAGAAACTTTTATTGCATCATGGGAATCCATCGAGATCAGACATGAATCATAAAATAAACACCGAGAAAACTTTAAAAGAAAAAGTACTTCAGTCTGCCGATGCTGTCAAAAAGAAGGTTAAACTACTTCGTGATATGAAAAATAACAACAATATGATTTTGGAATCAGTCTTTAAACCAATAACAGACCCGCTTAATGAAATGGTTAAAAGTAACGACAATAAATACTATAACACTAATGAAACCGATTTTGATGAAGACATATTTAAGTGGCAAAAGGCGCCAAAAACATTAAAATTTAGTCCTAATGAAGGGAAGAGAAGTAGTATTAATAATCAAACAATCGTACGAAATTTTTCCGAAACGACTTCAAATAATGATGATGAGGTATCAAATAGAGACGAAAACAGACAAGATGGTGATGATGACATGTTATGTGAAAGTGACAACAATGATGTCTTGGAATCAACAAATGATACTTCATTTAAGACTACCGGTTCATATGCATCTCCTCGCGAAGACCCTGCATGGCAAAAACAATACAACACCGACTTGGACATTCCTTTTGGCATACGAACAGAACGCGATAAGCTTATGTTAGGATCTTGTTTAGTTTCCGTTAGTGGCGAAAAACTCAAAGTAAATGGACGTACTTACAATTTAACACCAGGTTTATATGATTTGTTATTTAAGAAGTTGCCTGATTTAGGTATCATAACTGAAGACGATAAACGTTATTATAAAATGTTGCTACTAGAAACGAATGTCCATAGACGAGATTTTGATCCCAATAAACCAATAAAAAGTAACAAAGGTCAGAAATATTTATACATTATAAAACCGCTTTTCAAATTATCGAAACAACGTTCAATAAGCGAAGATTTATGTACTTACGGCAAAGGACTACCAACAATGAAAAAAGTTAAAAGAGATGTTTCATATGTCTATTGGGATAATCCAAACGAATTAGTTGAAAGATTGAAATTACTCATTGCTTCCCGTGATGCCGGTAACACAGGATTAGACAATGAAATAATATCAATTGTAGAAGAACTTCGTGAAGCGGGCTTGGTTAATCAATGATATATAAAACTGGTATTTTACTTTTACCATCAGTCGAAGCCGGAAATTTGATGATACATAAGTGCATAAAAATAAGAAGTGAAAATGAACATAGACAAATTCGGTCATCATGTTCATAAACGTTTGCGTGTATGTGAAGTTTTTGAACTTAACAATAAAACTTTGCTGCGTTCTGATGATGGCGATTTCGATCTACAATCATCGCGATTAAAGGGGGTAGCGGATCCTTTGACACCCAATGATGCAGCTAATAAGCAATATGTCGATCAGCTCGTCCAGGACACTTACGAGAAGAAGCATCTAGATTCTTTATTTAAAACTATAAATTCTCAAATTCATCAGCTTGCAAATCAGTTGAAAATAAACTTTTATACAAAAAGGGACATAGACAATATTTTAAGTAATTTCAAAGATGACAAAAGAACAAGTCGTGAATGAAATCCATAGATCGGCCCGAAAAAATTTCAAGCGTCGCGCAGTTATATTAAAAGGAATTGATGATTTGTGGCAAGCAGATTTAATTGACTTACAGAATTTACATACTGTAAATAAGGGATATAAATACATTTTAGTTGTTATTGATACATTTTCAAAGTACACGTGGTGTATTCCTACGAAATCTAAAACTAAAACAGAAGTAAAAAATGCATTTGAACTAATTATCAAGTCGACCAAACGAATACCTAGAAACTTACAGACAGACTTTGGAAAAGAATTTTACAATGATCAATTCGATTGTTATGTGAAATCCTTAAAAATAAATCATTATTCCACGTATTCAGTTAAAAAGGCGTCTATTGTTGAAAGGGTAATAAAAACGCTCAAGAACAAACTTTACAAATATTTCAGTTTCATCGGGAACTACAAATGGCTTGGAAAACCTTTCGATGAGATAGTTCAATCTTATAATCAAACTGTGCATAGCACAACAAAATTTAGCCCAAATGAGGTGAATTTTAATAATGAAGCCGAAGTAAAGAAAAACATAGATAAATCACAATCCAATCGGCGTTTTAAATTAAATATTTTTAATGTAGGAGATCATGTGCGTATAAGCAAGTACAAAAGCGTCTTTCATAAAGGTTATACGCCTAATTGGTCAACTGAGCTATTTACTATTAAAAAGGTGAATCACACTCGTCCTGTTACTTACCATATTGAAGACCAACGAAAAAACTCAATACTCGGTACATTTTATGAACAAGAACTGCAAAAAACTAAGTATCCAGACGTTTACCTCATCGAAAAGGTAATCAAAAAAAGAGGGAAAAAATTGCATGTTAAGTGGTTAGGACTTAACGATAGCGAAAACAGCTGGATCGACAGAAATGCCATTGTATAAATATATTTAAAAACTTTCTCGCGCTAAGTCATTAACTTTTGGGATATGAAAGGAAGAGGACTTCTAAACAGTATTATTAATCACTTACCGTTTGAACTGCACTTACCTGGCTACAATTATTGCGGACCAGGCACAAAATTGCATAAGCGATTGCAAAGAGGTGATAAAGGAGTTAATGAATTGGACAACGCGTGTATGCAACACGATATAGCATACGATAAATATTCTGACCTAACAGACCGACATCGTGCAGATTTTGAACTCTATAAAATGGCTAAACAAAGATTGAAGTCAAAAGGTGTTGGAAAAGGAGAAAAACTTGCGTCTTGGATAGTTAGCAAAGTGATGAAATCTAAAATGAAAGTTGGTGCAGGGATAAAATCATTTAAGCATTTTGTTTCTAAGATACGTACCGAATTGAAAAAAAACAAATCTAAAAAAGAAGGCACTGCAGTCAGTCGAGCTTTTGCTGCAGCGAGTAAAGTATTTCTTAATAACAATACGAGTAAAATGAGAGTTCCTCGATTAATACCGATTCCTAAAACTGGAGGTATATTGCCACTAATACCTATTTTCGCGGGACTTTCTGCGTTAGGGTCATTGGCAGGAGGAGCTGCTGGGATCGCTAAAGCTGTTGGTGACTACAAAGCTGCAAAAAAGAGCTTATCCGAATCAGAACGTCATAATAAAATGATGGAATCTATTGCATTAGGTAAAGGGTTGTACATTAAACAGTATAGAAATGGAAAGGGTTTGTGTTTAAAACGATTAAAAAACTAAATAAAAGGCTACCCAGACGTGCTCTTACAAATGTTGATATTTTAAAACATTCAACAGATATTCCTTATTTTCGTGGTGTTTACATGAGAGACAAATTGCCAAACCGTCCAAAAAGAGTAGAATGTGCAATCGTAAATTTAGATAGTTCTAAAAACCAAGGGACTCACTGGGTAGCCTATGTCAAAGATAATAATCATTGTGAATATTTTAATAGTTATGGTGATCTTCAACCGCCGCTAGAATTAATAAAATATTTGAAAAATTATAATATTTCATACAATTATAATATTTATCAAAAATTCGATACTGTTAATTGCGGACATTTATGTTTAAAATATTTAAAAAAATATTGGAATAACCGTTTAAATATCTCTGAACAATAAATAGCTTCTCATTCTCACGATGTCTTTCACTTTGTCCATAACGGGATCCTCCTCTACCCTGATTACGAATCACTCGCCAGCTCTTCAACTAGATGGTGAATATGAATGCGGGTTGCTATACTTGTCGACATTTAACTCGATACCTAATATTGACAACCGAAATAATAAGTTTTATTATGGTGATAACGAAGTAGTAGAAATTCCTGAAGGGTCATATGAACTTCAAGATCTTGATGATTATCTTAAAAGACATCTCCAAGGTTGCACCTTTACACTGACATGCAATAATAATACGCTAAAAACATCTATATTGTGTTCCAAAAACGTCTATTTTAAAAAACCAAATTCGATTGGTAAGTTACTTGGTTTTGGAGAAGAAACAGTTCAGGCGAATATATTAACTGAGTCCCCTTTTCCCGTGTCCATTCTGTCTACAACTATAGTACGAGTTGAATGTGACATCGTGAGCGGGTCATTTATAAACGGAAAACCTAGTCATATAATTCATGAATTTGTGCCAAATGTACCGCCTGGTTACCGGATTATAGAAACACCTAAAAATGTTATATATTTTCCTGTTACTCAAAACAGCTTAAACGCTCTTATAATAAGAATACTGGATATAAACGATAATTTAGTGAATTTACGTGGCGAAGAGATTCAGATATATTTACATCTCAGAAAAAAATGATAGACTTTAATAAATGTACGGTCTCAAACAGCAAAGCCGTTAGTGCTCATTGTGCTATCAAGAAAAGAAGACCTAAAGGACAACTAACGAAGGAAAACAAACAGTTTTTAAAAAACATAGGATTATTAAAATGAGTATACTAAACTTATCAGACTCCTTTAGCTTTGATAGCACGATTGAAAGTTTCGAATATCATTCGTATAAACCGTACGTAACAAGTTTCAATTTAAATGATGAAATCCGTATACCTATCAACCAGCAAGATCTATACGTATTACCATCAGCGAGTACTTTATACATAGAGGGTACTATAGAAGTATTCAACAGAGAAACAAAAGCGAAGGTGTCCAGTGTTCATTTTACAAATAACCCTATACTTCATTTATTTCAAGATATTCGATATGAGCTGAATGGGATTGAAATAGATAAAATTAAAAACGCTGGGGTCACAACAACAATAAAATCTCTTGTGTCGATGAATGAACTTGAATCATCGATGTCAAAGTTATGGGGCTGGGATGTTGATGGCACAAAAATTACGCATGGATCATTTTCTGTGTCAATTCCTTTAAATAAGATTCTTGGCTTCGCAGAGGATTATAACAAAATTATTATTAACTGTAAGCATGAACTTATTCTTTTACGATCCAATACTAATTTAAATAGCGTAAAACTGAACACAAATGAGTATATAGGTAACATAACTATATCTAAAATAGTATGGCGCATGCCGCACATTAAGGTTTCTGATCGTGAAAGATTAAGTTTGCTTAAATATTTGGAAAGAGATCGAGCTATTCAGGTAGCATTTAGGAACTGGGATCTGTACGAATACCCGCTTTTACCTAAAACATCAAAACATTCTTGGGCCGTCAAAACTTCGTCTCAAGTTGAAAAACCTCGATATGTTATAATTGGATTAAAAACAAACAGGAAAAATGTTGCTGATAAAGATATATCGCGTTTTGATCATTGTAATTTGCGTGACGTTAAAGTTTTTTTAAATTCAAATTATTTTCCTTATGAAAACTTGAATGTCAGTTTCTCGGCTCAAAAATTTGCTATATTATATGAACAGTACGCTAAATTCCAACAGTCTTATTATAACCGCAGCCAAGCACCGTTGTTGAATCCACAAGACTTTATAAATAAAGCACCTCTGTTTGTTATCGACTGTTCTCGTCAAAATGAAACCTTAAAAACGGGTTCAGTCGATGTGCGGATTGAATTAGAGTGTGACACAGATATCCCTGACAATACCGCGGCTTATTGTCTTATTTTGAATGATAGTATTATAGAATATAAGCCGTTGACCAATATAACAAAGAAGATATCATGAAACTAGACCATCTATTCGTAGATGTTCAGGGGTTTAAATCATCTAAAAATGAATTTATTATTAAAGAATTTGCATACAGTACCTATGAACACACGCAGGCGTATTTAATAAAACCTCCATATTCATTTTCTACGTTATCAGAAAACGAAAAAAGGCATGTGAAATGGATAGAGAGAAACCTTGGCATTATGTGGCGTGAGGGGTATATCGACCACAGAGAATTTAAGAGAATGATTCATAATTTCTTGGAAGGCAAAAAAATATATGTAAAAGGTTTTGAAAAAATTAAGTGGATTAATGATTTATGTGCTGATTGTACTGTAATAGACTTGGGAGAGAAAGGTTGTTCTAATTTTCAATTAATGTATAAAAAGTATTGTATCGACAACAGCTCTTATAATTGTCTACATCATAAAAAAGCTTGTGCCTTAAAAAACGTTATATGTCTTAAAAAATATTATTTCGATATTATGCATATTTAACATTGTAATAAATTATACCTAATTTTCAAAAATAAATATTTACGTTTAATCATTTTTTTATTTTTTAACCCAGTCAAAATTAGTTATCATTTATTTTGAACGAAGACTTTTTATATTAACCCATTTTTAAATAATTGAATTTGTTTGTTTAAAAATATGAAATAAATGATAACGATTCATACCTGTGGCTAATAATAGTGTTAATCTATTTAAGCGATATTTACTGAAAAGATTTTTCTTGTGCATTTAATCATGATAATTTTATTTTCGTTTGAATTATTGCTTTATTGACATACTTACAAAAAAAATCTTTCCTGTTGACGTATCGCTTAATCAAAGGAATAAAACAAGAAAATTGTTGACCATATTTATTTTCAAAATTATATACAAAAACAGTAAAAACATTAATAACTAACACTATATCCGCACAACTTCTTGGATATCTTATTTATTACACTTTCTGTACTGTCTATTATCTCATCGTATCCGTCACTTGCCACATACTGCGCACTGAGCATAACGTTTTCACCGGTTTCGTCGTTTTGATCCGGCGCGGAGTCACTTATGTTAATTATTTGGATTTTGACAAGTCTGTTCCCCTTAGTTGCTTCATTGTTTATAACGAACGACGGCGGGTGACCTCGTACACTTCTCTTTACCACTTTGTTTAGCCTTAGTTTTGGTTTACTAGACTTGGTTTTCGTTTTGGCACTTGCAATTTTTTTTACAAATTCACTGACTTCTTCTTCTTCTTCATCTTCTCGGAATCCTAATGGACCCTGTGCATATTGCGAAAACATGATTTGAGTGTCTTGCGTTCCTTCCATATTCTGAAACAAAAGAAATCAAATAAATAAACGCATCTGGCAACACATATGAGCATTTTCATACGCTTACAAAACAATAATAGCAACAAAATAATACGAATAAATATTAAATAATGCCAATTTTACTTACCGAATCGGGAATGGATCAGCTCGTCTTAATTTTCAAAACTTTGGAACGACTTTACTCAGTTATGAATGTAGAGTGCAGAATGATAACTTACTATAACAGCCGCTATTTATAATTACAGTAATTTCATGCGTCAGCAAATTAAATTAACACGCGCTTCGGAGCATGCGGTGCATACCGCCGCGCTGCTTAATGCCGATCAAATTACAACGACACGTAAGGACTTGTTATAATTGGTACCAAATGCAATAAATGTGAATAGGTATATTTCACGTGTCAGCAAATTACCTTAGCACGGGCTGCATGCCGCCGCGCTGCTTAAGACACGTAAGGACATGTTTTAATTGATACCCAATGCAATAAACGAGGATAGGTATTATTTGCCTGTTCAACAGAACATGATTTTACTTACCATTATCAAAATATTACATTTAAAATTAAGCCTGAGCCCTGAGCTTTTTGATGACGGAAAACATCGTCAGGAAACCTCCGAAGCGAGAAAACTCAATTTCAACTCAAGTAAAATGTGTTTTCAGTCGGTATCCTCGCAGTCTATATATACTTAGGTGGGTGAAAGAAAAAAAGAAAACAAATGTTAATAACACTTCATATTTATTTATTAAAAAAAAGAACAAACCATACAATTTACAAATCAATGTGTAATTATAAAAAATAAAGTACTTAATGATAATCTACTTATTTGGTATAGTCAGCGTCAAAAGTCGCTCATCTGGTCGTAGAGCGAAAAGGTACAAAAGTGATGAGCGGCTTTTGACGCTGACCCTACAACATACATAATTATAATTTTACAATAACGTAAGTACTCAACGTATTTTATTTTATTAAACACATTCTAATTTTTTATTACCCATTGGGTGCCTACGAAATAAAATTACAGCTCGAGGAAAGGTCGCTTAGATAACTACTGTACTAGAAAATAGACTCATGTCCCCAAGATTTGGTTGAAATTTTGTCTGATAATATATGTCGTTTATCGTCTTTGTTAGATAAAGCAACTTTATTGACAGATTGAGTGAAGATCTCGTGCCTAATCGATTTAAATAATATGTGTTTTTTCCGAACTATTTTATCATTGAATAACACATCCCGATAATCATTTAATGTTAACTCTTGAACTGCTGGTTTTTTTATTCCTTTAGCCTTTTTGATAAGAGATTTATCACTTTTGATACAGTATAGTTTAGAACGTAACCCTATAAACTCGGTAATAAGTTCTCCTCCTAACTCATCTTTGAATAACCCAGGAATCTTCTTGTTACGTAAAGGTATTTGCAAATCATTTACAGGGTTATAATTGCTTGTGTCAAAAAAGTTTAAAAAAATATTTTTTAAATCGCTGTAAAAGTCTGCAGTTTCGATTTTGTAAATAAAACTGTCGGTATCAGTGTAGCACAGAGTAACTTGATCTTGGTAGTGTTTTTTTATTACCGTGTAGTGAAATTGGTACATATGACTTTTAGAAAGTTCTAATACAGAGAATCCTACGTAGATTGGTTTATCTAAAATTACTTTTTCAGGCTTCATTTGTACGACAACCAAATTTTCAGACAACACTGTTGCACTATGGAAATTCGGTTTGGCAATTAATTTGTTAGCACAAGTAAACTTTTTTGTTTTGTTTTGACGGTCGTGCCACTTATTTACTAATTTGACGTCAACTCGCCGCTCACTGTCTTCAAGAGTTTTCCCAAAAACTGAGTTATTCATTAATTTAAAAAGGTCTTGTTGGAAAGGAGTAGTAGCTTTTTTTCTCAGTTCTGTATTTAAATGAATATACTGTTTTAAGAATGGACTTTGACGAAACCTTATAACGCGATGGATTTTATCAAGAGTTAAGCCGTTGCGTAAACATGTTTTCAGATGGACGTAATGAATGACGTATTCGTATTTGTTATATAAATTTGGGATCAATTTGGTCGTTTTTCCTCCTGGAGGAATAAATTTTTGTGCGCAAAATGGATAGTCGTTATGGTTATGGTGTAAATTTTCCGGATATAGCAAGTCAACTTCCAGAATAAATCCAAATGGAGCATCATCTTCGACAGACAAAATATCTAGTTGGGCAATTTCATGATGATCTAGAAAACTAAAATTAGACATGGGCAACGATTGACACATACTGTAACCATATAAGTTATTGCAATCGATATATACTAAAAACGAGTCTGGTTTATTCATGTCATAAGTTTCCATGTACTTATTATTAGCCTGAGCATATCTGGTCGAACACATGCAAATACCACCTCTTATTCCTTTTTGTATGAGTCGAATTATTTCTAATTCGGATATCAATTCAAGCTTAACTCCGGTTTTTAATAACATAGCATCAAACGATAAGCTTGGAGCAGTTAAATAGAATGCCGGATCTAAATGATAATTTAACTTGCAAATGAACCGAAAGTTCTCAAAAATATCTGATAAAAGCAACACATCAGTTTTTAGGTAAAGATCAGTATATTCTCCCATATCTTTGATTTTAAATTCGGACCATACAGATTGCGCATGTGCGTAATCTGAATCGCTTATTTGTTCGTTGGAAAGATAATTAAAAAACAAGTTCTGTGATGGAAGCTCGGTCTCTGTAAACTTATCCCAGCTCGACATATAATCGTAAGGATAAATACCTTTGCGAGTTAATAATTTATTTTTTTTAGTTTCAGGATAAAACTTGTTCAAGTGAATAAAATCATCTTTATGTAAACCATTCGCTAATTTTTCCAAGCTTGTTCCTAAAAATTTAAAAGAGTCTACAAATCGAATTTGTGCATACTTTTGATCTGAAATCCACAAAAACTTAGTGAACGAAATATAATTTTCTTTATTTTTTGGGATTACTTTCACAGGCCCTGAACATTTACTAAGTTCCTGTATAAACAAATGACAATCGTAACCTGCTAAGTTATGAAAGAAAACAGGGACCAATTTAGGAACGCGAAAGCGCAGATTGCAGTACTGGTGCGCGGCACCGCGATAACGGCCCGTTAGATGACAGTGATCTCTTACTTTGTCTGCAAACAATAAACCTTTACACATATGACAATTTTTGGCACGTTCATGAGCTAAAGAATCTTCTACAGTAAATATCATGGGAATTTCTTTTTCTAAAACGTTATGGATGTCTTTAATATGTCTATATAAATAATCTACGAATTTCTGAGCACAATCTGGCCCTCGGTATTGAACAAAACGATTAAGTTGCTCATCATAAGAGCAAATTATATGGTACGCGAAAGCGGCTGGTAAATGTATTTGTTTATTTGTAGTAAAACTACTGTCAGTGTTAGGTTCACAGTTCTGATAGGGTTTAAGGATTGTCTCAAAGTCAGCATACACGACAAATGGAACGTCTTGTTTTCGTTCAAAATGCTTAAATTCGAGATAGGTGCCTTTCTCCGGAAGTACCGTAGCAACCCCACTACAAACGTGACTATTGAAACCGTGTTCAGTTTGAAAAAATATCAGACAGTCTTCGCAGAAATAAAGCTTAGCATGATGTTTGGTAATCTGACCGCGAGCAAGACGCGGTAAATTAGTAATCAAAACATAATGCGACTTATTACCGCGTTCGATTAAAAGTAAATTGATTCGATGTTTCCTTTTATATTGCGATCTGTATAGAGGTCCTACAAGAGTTCGGTTGTTTTTTAAAGAATATACGTTAATACTGATATCAATATTGTGATGCTCAAACGTAATGATATCGGCTAAAGTGACAGGGAAACACATATTATCAAGTTTTAATACGTCTTTAAAATGAGGATAAGATGATAGACGCTCGCGATGGTTTTGACATGGGTAAAGAGCAGCAACAACACACCAGAGAAAACAATAATTATCATGATTTTGAATATTAATGCAAGCTTTTTTATTTTTTATTATCTTAGGTAAGTCTATGTAAGATGACGCTTTCAATGGTTCATACTTATTTATGTTAACTTCTAAATACAAATTAGATAAGAAAGTCCAACCAGAATCGCGCTCCTGAAATTCTTCGATTTTTTTCTGTATACTAATAATTATTGTGTTTAAAAGCTCTTCGAATTGATAATTTTGATGTATAGGAAAATTTTTCGTTGCAAAAGATTTCATTTCCTGCTTGTCATCTTTAAACAAAAGAAAATCGCCAAAATATTCGAAATTTACTTTGAGGGACACATGTTTTTTAAGCGAATTTTCCAAAATTTTTTGCATTTTAGGTTTTACTGTAATCAAAAATGATTCAGGTAAACAAGACTTCAGCTCATCAGTTGCCATTATTCTATAAGATGCTATGCGACCTTTAAAAGCAGACGAAATTTCAACAACCTCATCGTTTAAATTTACACCCGAATTTTTTCTATGCTTATTACTTCTAAGGTGCCCTACCCACTTCCTGCTTTCTACTGTAATTGAACACTGAGTGCAAAAGGGCATGTTTTATGTAGCGACTTTGCTTAAGCTGTAATCCTGGTTTTATATGTTAAATACACAATTTGATAGTTTCAATTTTAATCAAATAATAAAAAGAGACAACCTGCAGTATCCGTTAAAAGCAAAAATAAAAAGTACTAAATTAGTACTTACTTAGTATCGTTACAATAAATTTGACGTTAGCGTCCTTGAAAAGTACATTTATCTTTTTAACAAATTTTTGCTATGCCCTCCATTCAACAGTTTTATCATCGATTTGCGCCCTTAAAGTAATATCGTTAAAAGCGTTTAAATTATGGTTTCATAATAAATCGTTAACATTTATTAAAAACATTTATTAAAAATTACTTGATACACAATTTGATGCAGTTTAAATTTTATTCAAATAAGTAATAAAAAGAGACAACCTGCAGTATCTGTTAAAATCAAAAAAGTACCTACTAAATTAGTACTTAGTATCGTTAGAATAAAATTTGACGTTAGCGTCCTTGAAAAGTACATTTATCTTTTTAATAAATTTTTGCAATGCCTCCCATTCAACAGTTTCATCATCGATTTGCGCCTTTAGAGTAACGAGAGCCTTTTTCCAACGCTCCTGACGTAACTCACCGCGAATATCAGCAGTGTTGTACACCCGCAGCTCCAAGAAAAAGTCTCCGTTGAGGGTGCAAGCTCGTTTTGTTGACCCGTTCGGTACCCGGCTTATAATGGATGAATCAAGCGGATCAGTCTCAGCAGGCTTATGGTTAACAGCAACGTCTTCAGGAAATATTCCGAACACGTCAAACGGGTTTTTAGTTTCTTTTTTCTTGGGTGCAGCAGATCTGAAACATAACAGACATTAAACAATGAATAAGACAGTTGTACTTAGTTCGTCGAAATTCATTAAACAAATTACAAGAAAAATACCTTGGGGTTGACGGCTTTCTTTTTTGAGCAGGTTTTTTTATTTTTGGGATACTGACATCTGCAGCGGCAACGCTCTCCTCTGAATCAGATCTGAAATAAAAAATATGTTTTTATTACTCGACATTTAAAATAACCATATACATCGATAAAAAAAGAAAAAAAAATACCTTTTTTAAATGAAAAAAGTAGACAAACAATATTTAAGTAAATATGTACCCAGCTGACAAAATAAAAAACATGAAATATGAAAATAAATATAAAATGGCTACCTGTTTGGAGCTGAAGCTTTTCGTTTTTCAGCCGACCTTCCCACTTTTGACCGAACGGTTCCGCTGTTTGCAACAGTGATGGGTTCAAACTCGGAATCAGACCTGAAAGGAAATTAAAAATATTAATGCCTGTTGGAACCCTACAAACAATATGAACCAAATGTTTTAATTTCGTTAGGAAAGTAAAGCGTTAGGTACGTTGAAATACATACTTACATTTTAATCGATGTATAAAGCAAATAAACTTTACTAACGTAGAAACTCTGCACAGCTTAACCTCTGAGCTGAAGATGTAGAAGACTTGATGCACTGTGCACGTCACGTTCGAAATTGGAAAGGAACAAATTAGCCCCGCGCAAAAGTTTTAAACGAAATTATTTGCTGATTTTACTAAATGAACTAGGGCTGTCGCATTCCAAATCACAATTGTGTATTATGCTTATGTGCACATAACAGTTCTTTATTTTACATTATTTAATTCTCGACGCGATGGAAAGAGGAACGTTATGAATTTGTCTATCTGTCTGTTGGTAAATCTGCCTACTTCGTATTCCACATATGCATGTATTCAAGATACCAAAAAACTAATCGAGAGTGAGTTGTAAGCTTTTTTTAATTTACTTTTTTAATTTTTTATTTACTTATTTATTTTTTATTTATTTATTTCTCACCAGCTAAATTAAGGAATTACCTAAATATTAGTATTTCAGTAATTGTAGTAATCATTATTTCTTTTAAGAACATTTATATTCGCATTTAATAGAGGTACCCATTAATTGTAAATTTATCCATTGATCATTGTCAACCCTACACCTTTATAATATGAATATTATTTCGCAACCACGCTTCATACATGCACCGCATTTGTATGTCAGCAAAAAGACGCCGATCGCACTGTGTGTCACATTACAACTTGATAACGTTGCGCAATAAAATTGGCTAATACCTAATTGGTAACATTTTCATGCTCAGTTCTGTACGTTAAAATTATAACGGAAACTGGAAAAAAACCTCCTCAGATCGTTCAAATAGCCTCAGTATTAACCGACTTAATTACTAAGTTAATGGGTAAGGTTAGTAATTGGTTAGCTCACACAACCAAATATCATCTTACCTCACCTACTAAGACGAAGATTTAAACTTAGGTAAAAACGTGTTCTAACTGTAATGTTTGCTACTTTACATCGTAATTATAAATACACATACAATTGTTATTTCCTAATACGAAAACAAACATTGTCTTGTTACAGGTACAAACAGGTATAAACCTTTTTCAATTTGAACACAAAAATAAACAATTCCTATATTATTAACATTTATGATAAGATAACCTAACCAACTTAGAAAAGTCGAAAAACAATAGACATTTTCGCTTCAAAGGTCAATATCTTAGAAACGGTTGAACCGATTTTGATAAAACAAGTCTAAGAACCATTGTTAGAAAACCTGTTAAATGAAAAACCGCATTTAAATCGGCTCATTCATTTAGGAGCTATGGTACCACAGACAGACACACAAAAATCTAGGTACAAATTCTAGCGCACGATGTCAAAGTTTAACATAAGCGCTGTCTGTGGGTTAAGCACTGAACTAAGTAGGTGTAAGTAATGATTTAAGTAAGTACCTTTGATGTACTGGTTTCGTATAGAATACAAATGGTTTCGAATAATTTCGATAGATGTCATCACCGCCTACTCGTATGTCCATTTGCATGTTAAGAACAATAAACCTTAGCGAGCGCGCTCGCTACGTAATTTGATCGAGTACCTAACTTACACTACAATGTCTTCGAGTTGAAATGACTTAAGTACATAATCATGTATATCACTTTACAACTCGTTTCTGATCAAACTTTATATTCTAGTCAGCAAGACAATTTTTACGTCAACATGATAAAGTGATATAAGTTATTTAGAAAGTGTGATAAAGTATCGCGGTCTCACAGATGGAGTTGTTCTACATTAACATCAATTAAATCACACTATTTGACTTAGTTTTAGCGATACCAATTTAAAATCATATTTCGGTTTTCACTAGTGTAGTGAGTTACACATTTTTATGTTTTCGTAATTTAAATAATGTTTACTTAGTGCTTTATTCCAGCGTAAATTAGTTTAAACCTAACTCGCGCTAACGATGGTTTTGAGATTCGTTGATATAAATAAATCCGACATACAATTTGCCGTGTACATAAAACGCGGTCATAGCGATACATCCGAAAACGGATGCCGGGAACTAACGCGTCCTGGGTGACCCGACCTTGTCTGTGGAGTCTGATCAGCTTTGCGGATGAGTTGTATACAAGCCTCGGTGGGAGGCATCCAAAACCACCACGCACACAAAAAGCGGTCATAGCGATACATCCGTAGGTGGATGCCGGGAACTAGACGCGTCCTGGGTGACCCGATCTTGTCTGTGGAGTCTGATCAGCTTCGCAGACAAGTTGTGCAAACACCTGAGTTAACCTGAGTCAAAGGCTGCGGCTTGAGACCGAGGAGCGCTCAGTGGCTTCGGCCTCGTGCATATCGGACTTGATCAACCCGGTGTGCATGGTGTACTTTTGCTTTTACTTTATCTAAGCTCAAACATTATTAAACATATCTATGTTAGGTTGTCAATTAGTTGAGACTTGAGTTGGACTGAAATTTAAATACATTGAATAAATTCCCGTCGGGTTGGCTTGTCGTTGAACCTCGAGTCAAAACTTCGCTCATTCGAACGAGAGGTGGATGCCCAATGCGATTTCAGGTGTAGGTTGAGCGTTATGATGAACGTGAATTCTGATAGGTTACTGTTAGGTTGGGTTCCGTTAGGTTTGAGTTGCTGTTGGGCTGATGTATTCGTTGCGTTGAACGAGAGGTGAAACAGAATGCCCAATGCGATTTCAGGTGTAGGTTGAGCGTTATGTTGAACGCAAATGCTGATAGGTCACTGTTAGGTTGGGTTCCGTTGGGTTTGAGTTGCTGTTGCGTTGAACGCGAGGTGAAACAGAATGTCCAATGCGATTTCAGGTGTAGGTTGAGCGTTATGTTGAACGCAAATGCTGATAGGTTACTGTTAGGTTGGTTACCGTTGGGTTTGGGTTGATTGTAGGTTGTGTGCAATTCATTGTATTATTGGGCTTCTGGATCACCACGAATGAGTGAGGGCGAAATTTTTCGCCCGATCGAATGAATGGTGGTCCAGAATGCCCAATAATATACTACTCACTTCTTCCCGTGTAAAACTCTACCCCGTTGAAGGGTAAGCACCCCTTTCGTTTTCATTGTGCGCCATTGTAGTGGTGTTGCCAGCGCGGCGCAGTCGGCTCCGACGAGTGAACGTGAACTGGAAGTTATGGAAGAATGTTGCCATTATCAGACTAGCTACATTCCTGTGCCTCTAGTGTAATTTTTGACGTAAGCAGTCTGAATTACTATGGACAAACAGGAACACCTATCGCGGCACAATATATATTGTGCGTTATTTTCTGTTTTGCCTGTTATTTGGTATTCAATAAAGAGTTATTGTATTGTATTGTATATCGACAACAAGCTACCCTCACAGTCATGACATTTAATTATTACAATCATCGTCAAGGAACTGTGATTAGCTGATGATGTCGTCTACATAGATTTCGTTTTTTCTAACGCCGGGAAGCATTTCACCATGATAAAAAACATACATGTATAATTTTGAAGTTCTAGAATTTGCCAAGCTCGCCTTCATTTAGGGCGCTCTTAGTTAAAAGGTTTTCAAAGTTAATGGCTTACGAGAACTTAAATAGAGTTCCGGGGGAGACACAATCAATTTGTTGGCTGTTAAGGTTAGGTTAGGTTAGTTACACCTATTAGCTCCTCATCTGCCGGCGCAGCGAGCATGCACGATCGCCTAACTGCGCGAGAGTGTTATTACTGAAGGATTAAAATTGAATAAAATAAATTGAAATAGCGTCTTGTGAAGAAAATTGTCTTGAAAAGGCAGAGTTTGGACAGATTTTTTAACCCCCACCCAAAAAGAGAGGTGTTATAGTTTAGTTTGTGTGTCGGCTGGTCTGTGTGTTTGTGTGTCAGTCTGTGGCACCGTAGCGCATAAACGGTTGAACTGATTTCAATGCGCTTTTTTTTTTATTGAAAGCAGATTTTCCAGCGATGGTTCTTAGACATGTTTCATTAAAATCGGTTCAGCCGTGTTTGAGATATTAAGTATATTTTGAAATGAAAATTGGTTAGACAACTTAGTTTGGGGACCTCCATTAATCACGTGGGGTGATTTTTTGCAATTTTTCTGCACCCCTATACTAGATTTTTTAAAATGCGTAGGTATTTTTAGGTTAGTGCTTGATTTCGTTAATTACCTGCATTCCTTAATTTAACAAAGTTTTTGCAGATTTCAGCTACATATATAATATGAATGAAAGATGTGTGCATGTGATTATGATTATGATTAGTGTAGTGCTACCCCTACCCTACTTTTGACAGAAATAAAAATGTAGTTTGGCGCCGCTGTCAGCGGCACCGAGTAGCCGAGCAAACCGTTGGCGCGCAATGTTCGCTTCGCTACCCGAAGCGTGTGCTCCCAGAGGAAGGACTAGTCCGAAGCACGTCGGGCTTAACTAGACTGGCATACGTGAGCGATTCATTTATTTCATTACGATTGCATCTCACGGTGGTTTCTTGTTAAAAATATGAGACAGAATTTGAGAATAAAAATAGCCCTAAATTTAAAAAAAAAGTCGCTACGAAATCAGCTCGGTATGTTTGTCCATGATTAAAAAAAACAGTCTAATTCTTGACAGGTTTATTATACCTTCGGCTTCTGAACCCATCTTAGAGTACTTTATAATATGTGTGTAGATATATGCAACTCTACATAATTAGGCCTCAAAACACTTAGTGTGATCCTATTATGAAACTCTGCTTCGCCTCGTTTCATAAAAAAACACACTCGTGTTTGTAACCCCCATTTTGTAACAGTTGCATAGACTACTATATTTCAAAAAGAAACGATGTAGTTATCGAACGTGCTCACAAAATTTAACTAGAATCGGTTAAGAAATGTGACAGCCGGGACTTCCCGGGACATACGAAAGAATTTTTGCCCAAGTTGAAACGGAAGAGTCCCGACTGTGTACAGAACCCTACGCATATGCGACTTATACAACTTAGATTTAGCCCTCGTTCAAAAACAGTCCACTGTAAGGACGGCAGCGACAAAGCCCCTAAATCTCTGGATCTCGAATAAAACGAACACCGCCGCGGGCGCGGATATTTTCAAAATAATAATTAAACGGATACATTTATTATGCGGCGCATATGTAATGCGCGGCACAGGGTGCTTAGTTTTGGTTAACATATTTTTTTAATACAGTTGCTCAAAAAGTGGTACATTTTGTAGCTATGTTTCACGCGGATAGTTGTGTTTTTCGTACTAGTATTTTTTACTTTCCCAAGGCGCCGGCAGCTCTCCTCCGCCTTCCTCCACCTGAGTGTCGGCGGCTCGTTGTATTTTTTCGCAAATGTATTAATAAACTGTACTGTAACTTATAGTCTATTAAGTGCATTTTGCGATTAAAATCACGTTTAAAAAAAAAGTGACTAGACATGTTCTTTCCGTGTACCCTTCATTTGGCTCTAGAACAAATTTCTCATTGAACCCAATCTTGTAACTGGGAACAAATTCAAAATTCAAAAAACTTTACATAGGAGTCAAAGTCAATGTTAAGATACTAAACAGTATAAAGATAAGGTTCCTCGCGCACCCTGTACTCCAGTTTCCTCATCAGCCGAGCGGCAGCTGCGCGCGCCGCGGGCCAGCCACTATGCCATGCGCATGCGCACAAAAACGACGCACATACGCTACCACGACTCTACCCAACCAGCGACGCAACGCGCAATTTCTCTGTCCATTGCAGGGTCGAGTCGCTCATCACAAAGATGCTATATGGCAGCACACGCATTGTACTACGAAGTTGTACAACAGGTCGTGTGTAGTGTCGGGCCGATATGCGACCATGTAGTATATGGAAGCATGTGCAGTACTGGAGGTGCGTTTTTATGTACAGTCTTGATTGAGGCAGGTTTCAGCCGCGGGTGAAAAGGTGCGGGGTTATGATTTTGATTATAAAGTAAGTTCGTACTAAAGTCGCGATCAAAAGTTGTGTAGGGCATGATTATAAGGACTCTGTCTCAGTCCGTTTGTTACCTTTTCACGACGAAACTAATGAACGGATCGTGATGAAATTTTGTACCTAGACAGGATTCCTGGGAACGAAGCGTCAATATTTCAGCAAGTGATAGAGCAAGTAAATAAATAAAGACCGTGCACGTCTTCCTAAGTCATTATCATCAGCCGAAAGACGTCCACTGCTGGACATAGGCCTCCCCCAAGGGTCTTCACTCAAACCGGTCTTATGCTTTCCGCATCCACCGCGATCCCGTGATCCTTACTAGGTCGTCGCTCCATCTTGTTGGAGGCCTACCGACAGCTCATCTTCCGGTCTGTGGACGCCATTCGAGAATCTTCTGACCCCATCGGCATCAGTTCTGCGAACAATGTGCCCCGCCTACTGCCCTCTAAGTTTCGCTATGTCGGGCTATGTCGGCTTAAGTAAGTATTCAGAAATTTGTCTTGGTAGAATGTCTGTGATCCCACTGCGCCCCCACAACTTCTGAGCGGACAGATACCGGTGTGTTTTTATAGTGGGTATACGCTCCCTCTTCTCTCTCTGACTAGCAGAGGGAGTGCATGAGGAGAGGAGTCCTACATAAGGCCCCCGTATGACCTTCTCCAGGTCATAATGAAAATGGGATATTGACCGCGATTTACCTTAAAGGTTTGATGAGCTCCCGATATTTCCCGCAGTTACATGCATCATGATCACGGGCAAACTGACCAAACGCGGGTAGATACTCAAGTTGCGCAGACGGGCTCTATGTCTACCCGCATTCTTTGCGCACTATAAGGTAATCGCTGTCAATATCCCGTTTTCATTATGTCTTATAGAGGTCTCATACTTTCATATTTTGTGCTCCTTGTCCCCTCGAATCTGTAGGTATGTAATGCTAATCATA
The DNA here is from genome assembly GCA_963691665.1 of Clepsis dumicolana. Lineage (NCBI taxonomy): Eukaryota > Metazoa > Arthropoda > Insecta > Lepidoptera > Tortricidae > Clepsis > Clepsis dumicolana. The sequence continues at coordinate 4,935,167 of OY829526.1, forward strand.
TGACACGATAACATCTGAATTAACCACTTAGCTGAGCGTTTAGTGTAGATGTGTATCGGCTAGTCCTTTGCGGTAAAGCGGCGGAACTAAACGACGTTACCTGTTAGATGGTAGATTATAGTGATATACTAATTATGTTGGACCCGTGACGCGAGGGGGCAGACTTGACAAGACAGAACGGTGAAATTTCACGATCTCAAATTAGTAGGTATTTAAAAACGAAACAAGGATTTCCGCTATCTTTAAAACCTCGATATCCCTAAAAGAAATGTTTGCAAAATTTCAGCTTCATAGGTCCAATGGTTTGGGCTAGGTATCGCTTATACAGATCTTACCTGTGAAATTTCGAAAATAGAGAAGAAATACGATGAATTTGAAATTCCTGCAAAGTAGTAGAAACATAGACCTGGAGTGATGATCCTTCATCATCACCAGCTTTTCTTTTAAGTCCTACTGCTGGGTAGAGGCCTCCTGTCAGACCCAGTGCGGATTAGGAACTTCACACACCATTGAATTACTTCGCAAGAGTGTGCAATTACCTCGCGATGTGTTCCTTCACCGAAAAGTCCATGAATTACCAATGTAAATTCTCACATAAATTCAGAAAAACTCTGAGGTGCGACCCGGGACTCGAACGCACGACCCTCTACTTAAGAGGTCATTCTCAGACCACGGCTTTTTTGTTTACAATAGGGTTACTTATTTAAAACAAATGTACAAGAAACTAAAATAAAATTACTAAAACTAAACCTAACTTAAAAATTTCAAGTTCCAGCCCTAGACCTCTCGGCAGGGTGCCCATCACGCAGGCGGCATTCCCGCGCTGAATCGCGATAGCAATTCTTTGCGGGAGGAAGCTGCCCGCGCGAGGGTCGCCTGTTACCTCTTTCAGCCTTTGCTCAGCTCCTTGTGGAGCCCGAGCACACCCTTACCCCAAAGATCGAGCGTCTCGACCCCAAACGGCATGAACTCGTATTGGGCGCCGAGACAACTATATTTATGTATACGTACGAGGGCTGTTTGATAACTACCCGTTTATGGAAAAAAAAAAACATTTTTTTTATATACATATGCATTTATTTTCTTCGTAGTCACCTTTTAACTCTTTACATTTGTTCCACCTATACTAAAGCTTCAATAAACCATCCAAAAAGTATGATTTTGGAAAGTCATTAAAATAGGCCTCTGTGGCGGCAATGACTTCGTCATTTGATCCAAATCGCTTGCCACCGAGCCATTTTTTTAGGTTGGGAAACAAAAAGAAATCGCATGGGGCCAAATCTGGAGAATACGGGGGGTGAAACAATAGTTCGTAGCGTAACTGTGCTAATTTAGCCGTCACAACTCTGGACGAATGAGCCGGGGCGTTGTCGTGATGAAACAGTACTTTTTTCTTTTTTAAATGGGGTCGTTTGTCCTTCAACACGGCGTCAAATTCATCCAATAAATTGGCATAGTACTGCCCTGTTATTGTTTTTCCCTTTTCTAAATAGTCAATATGCATAATACCCTGCGAATCCCAAAAAAACGGTCGCCATGACCTTTCCAGCCGATGGGACGGTTTTTGCTTTCTTTGGAGCAGGTTCACCCGGTAAAATCCACTGCTTCGACTGCTCTTTCATTTCCGGGGTGTAGTGGTGGACCTACGTTTCGTCCACGGTCACGAAACGACGCAGAAACTCCTTCGGGTTACGTTTGAACACGGCCAAACACTGCTCCGAAGTAGTCAGTCGGTTCCGTTTTTGCTCCTCCGTGAGTAAACGCGGCACCCACCTCGCCGATACTTTCTTCTAATATGTGTTGTACCCTCTCGATTGAAACGTTTACAGCATCAACGATTTCTCGAAGTTTAATTCGGCGATCGGCTAAAACGATATTTTCAACTTTCTTAACCATATCGTCTGTAGTCACCTCAACTGGCCGGCCTGGGCGATCCTTATCAAAGACGGTTGTTCTCCCCCGCTTAAACTCGTTATACCAATATCTGACGGTTGTCATAGAAGGAGCACATTCATGGTAAACCACTTGCATTCTTACTTTTATCTCATCACATGTTTTTCCTTCCAAAAATAAAAATCTAATTACAGACCGATATTGTTCTTTCTCCATTTTAACAATTTTAAGTTCACGCCTTCACTGAATCGTTGTCAAATGAAAAAAAAAACAAAAGAATGCCATTTTTTTTAATTATCCCGCCTCTGAAAAATGGCTTAAAAAGGTGGTATACTTATTTGCGGCAAGGGATATTAATATATTTAGAAAACGGGTACTTATCAAACAGCCCTCGTATATAGATAGCAACATAATAAATGATCGTAAAGTAGCTACAGTAATGTACCATACGTTACAAATTACAAGGTTCGGTTCGAGATTGCCACGCCCGCAAGCGACTTGATGTGAGAGGCAGAGGCTAGTAGAGGCGTCGTACAATAGACATACATATATAACATAGACATACATATATAACATAGACATACATATATAACATAGACATACATATATAACATAGACATACATATATAACATAGAATCACAGGTGCTACAATGTTGCTGACCATAGATAAGTCCCTGTATAATATGCCATGTAGGTACATAATAATTATTTATCTACACACATATCATAAGTCCTCTATAGTGGGTTCAGAAACCGTAGAAAATGACCAGCATTGCAGCATGTCGTCGCCTTCTCGCCGACAGCCACCACCAGGAGGTCCAGCAGTAAAGTAGTAGTCATTACAACATCCAATTCGATGTCGTAATGACTTTTCGATATCGAATTCTATGTTTCGAATTTGACAACCAACGTAATTTACAATCATAGTGAAATAAAACGGATCACTCACGTATATAAGCCGAGTTCAGTCTGACATGAATAATTAATAGTCAGCTCGGTATGTTTGTCTATGATAAAAAAAAACAGTCAAATTCGTGACAGGTATGGGTATGATATATGCTTTCGGCTTCTGAACCCATCTTAGAGTACTTATAATATGTGTGTAGATAAAGTAATGTATGCAACTCCACATAATTAGGCCTTAAAACACTCGTGTGATCATATTATGAAACTCAGCTTCGCCTCGTTTCATAAAAACACTCGTGTTTTAAGGACCCTCATTATGTAGCAGTTGCATAAACTACTATTCTATGTAAGTATGCGTAAAAACTTGACGATTGCAGAGGTATTACTAATTGTAAGGGCTGGTACTTCTGTGTCGTTAACAGCTTGTTCCCAATATTCAATTATCTATCTCTTGTCGAATCTCTTCTCTTGTCTCTTCTTGCCTTGTTTTCTTGTCTTCTCTGTCTTGTTGTTGTTGATCTATTGACGAATTGAATAAATATTTATTTATTTATTTATTCGTTGTAGTATGGATCTTACATGATGTTATATACATAAAATACAGTTCCGGCACAGCAACATTGAATTTAAAAAAGCAACAAAAAATCCTACTCATACTAAATTAGTGCATGCAACACGCTCACACATGACTGTATTCAAGCTTTAAATTGAAGTTAAAACACAAGTTACATAGTATAACAAACACAAATAATACAAATCGTCATTACAATTTTACATAAGGATGTCAATAGGTTAATCTATATTATATATATATATATATAAATTAAACCCTATTTCCTTTGGTCACGGCATCACGCCTGAACGGCTTTACCGATTTCGCTAATTATTTTTTTGTTCTGTTCGTTATTATCAGGAGAAGGTTCTTATGAAAGAAAAAATTAAGGAAATTGCGCGGAAAATTAGAAAATTTAAAATTACTTAACCACCATATAAAATTATTAAACTTTTTTAATGTAACCTTAGTCCTAACTATCGGGTCAGCTAGATCAACCTGACAACTTTATATAATAAAACAATTAACTTAATAAAATCAAAAATCTGCTCATTTATGGCGTCTAAGGCGGAACAAAGTTCGCCGGGTCAGCTAGTATTATAAAAAAATTAACAAATTAGGTTTACTCGATTTTACAATCTGATGTCAACAAGCTAAATTAAATTAAGGGTTTCGTCTATCATAAATTCATTCCAATGGTAATAGCATTTATTAATAAGCATTTTTTTTAAGTTATTGTAGAAAACATTGATTCTATTTTCGTTTTTTATTGTCTCCGATATTTTGTTATAGATTTTGATACATCTGTAATATGGGACTTTCTTGTATGGATCATTTGTTGGTACCGCCGGGAGGGTCAATTGGTTTTTACGCCGTGAGCTTTTAACGAAATTGAACAGTGCCATGTTTTTTCTAACGAATAACGCTGCTTCCAAGATGTACATTGATGGAAGGGTAAGTAGTTTTAATTGCGTGAAATGTGGACGGCAACTTACCGTTAGTTGTATGTTTTGGATAATTCGGAGGCATTTCTTTTGCAAAATGAAAAGGTCATTAGCGTCCGTGCTGTGGCCCCACAGCAGCAGCCCGTACCGCAGCCAGGCGCACGCGCGCCCGTGGTAGGCGGCCAGTGCGCACTCGCGGTGCGAGTTCCGCTTTAGGATACTCAACGCGTAAGTAAATCGGGATAGCAAGCTTTTTGTTTTCGCGACGTGTTTTTCCAATTTAGGTGCGTGTCTAGAGTCATTCCCAATAAGTTAAGCTCGTCCACCTCCTCTACACCGATGTCATGTACAATAGTTCTCAGGTCTAATGGACCCTTTTGATACGGTCTAAATTGGATTAATTTTGTCTTGGTCATATTAAGTTCTAGGTTATATAGTTAAATATACAATCCAACGAATTCCAATCTATAGATGGCCCATCAGAATCCTATCGACTAATAGCATGCAGAGATTGAATTAAAGGTAATTCAATCTCTGCATGCTATTGGTCGATAACTAAGTAGCTAAGCAACCGAAGTGGTCACAGTGATCTAACGTGCTCTTATGGTTATCTTAGGTAAAGGTACCTACCGACAGTATGTTTACTGAGACTGCAAAATTGAAGAGAAATAAATATTTTTATCGTCAATAGATCAAAACGAGAGATAGATTAAATATTGCGAACGGCTGTAAGTGTACAACAACTTCACAATAGCTTAGTACTTAGTTACAAGTTAAAAAGGCAGGTACAGTCACCAGCAATAATATATGATGATGGACAGTGCTGCAAAAATATCTGATCACGTTAGAAAGCAAAAGTATATGACGACACTCGACGGCATAAAGATGTAATGGGTTGCGGCCGGCATAAATATCGTTCTTGGTTAAGGCCATAAATATCGGACACTGAGTCGCTTAAAAATATCTGATACTCCACAAAATCAAAATCATGTGACTCATCACCAGCATAAATATGTATTCACTTTGGAAGCAAAAACATCAGATCACACGGACGGCATAAATATCTGACATGTTATCAAATCGAAAATATGTTCATCAATCAGCAAATATGAACTTAATTCGCCTGTCTTATGGATCTAATTTGAATGCAGCTATCTGACGCTTCTTGAAAAGAGTGCGTACTTGTCACTACATAATGTCAATCTCACGTTTCTCAGCTTTTGAAATAAGAACAATACTTTTGTTCTTGAAGTTTTTTATTAGCGTTTTAAACTCCTTGGTAAAACATATGGAAAAAAAATACGTCAACAGGGTATGTCAAATTAGAAACGAAGAACTGAATTTGTTGGATTTAGATAAAACAAAACATGAGACAGACATATGCAGTGACAAGTACGCACTGTTTTCAAGAAGCGTCAGATCGCTGCATTCAAATTAGATTCGTAATACTACTAAATTAAGTTCATGTTTGCTGATTGATCACTCGACTCGGTGTCCGATACTTATGCCGTTACCCAAGAACGATATTTATGCCGGCCGCAACCCATCAGATCTTATTGCCGTCGAGTGTCATCATATGTTTTTGCCTGCTACCATGATCACATATTTTTGCAGCGCTGTCCATAATCATATATTATTGCTGGTGACTGTACAAGATTTCCCGTGAGCAATACAAACAATGTGCGTCGGGCCAGAGACTCGGGCTATGAAACAGAGGGTACTATGATGATGTTACTGAACCTACGACAAGACGGTAGGCAGTCGAGGTGGTTTCAAGTTCGCAGCTCCGAAAATTTTGAACGATCTACCCCCACCATTGCGAAGTGACATTGTGTCCCAATACGCTTTTAAAGTCAAATTGAAAAAAATGCTTTTACTTGACCAATTAGAGATGGAAACCACTTAGTTATCAGATTGCACCCCATTGTTGTCAACGAATTTAGAATTTAGAATTTTGCTTAAACATGTCCTTTCGTGTATTTGTCTTATTTTGTGTTATTAAGTATGATTTCCATTTTAGTTACTGTGTGCATGTTAGTATTAGTCTGCCCGCTGCCTGGTAAAGCGGTACGGAGTGCGGGGAGAGGGGCGGCCTGAAAACCAGCGCTGCGAAGATGCAGACTTGTTGTGCGCACTCGCAGCGAATGCTGAGTCCGCTCCTTTTGCCACTTTTCATAAATTAAATTGTATTACTTTTTTTTTCTCTATTAATTATTTTGTGTGGCAATAAATGGTTTTCTTTCTTTCTTTCTTTCTTTCATAGATCAAAGTCTGTAACGACCTATGAAGAACATGGTACGTACCAGTACAGTCAGCAGCGGCGGTCACAATGATCTAAGCACGTAAGACTCTATTGTTGCAGACATAAGAGCACGTTAGATCATTGTGACCGCTTCGGTTGCTTAGCTACTTCTGCTGCTGACTGTACGTATACACATGCGTCTTCTTTCTGTGTCGTTAGTGGCATAACAACTTGATGATCGGTTAGTAGTTACAAATCTTAAAGGCATCAGGTACAAAATTGCCACGCCCCCAAGCGAAGTGTGTGAGGCCTCTTCTGAGCGATTGAATGTACATATGAGTATGAAACACAAGTGCTATACTATACCTTATACCTAACTTACCATAGACCAACGTTTGTAGCGATCTATGAGTATGAGTAACGTCAGGTTAGTATAGTAATGTCTTTTATATGTTGCTATCAAGGACTGCCAATGTCTATACGATGCCGCGTTCCTTTGAAATAATAAGCCTGCTGTAGCTAGTTTTACTACGGAGGGGTCTTTGTACCATTCATTTGGTATGACATTTGGACCTCTGGCTAACACCATAGCGCCATCAAAATTATTTTTTTCTTTCAGTTCATAGATAGCGCTATTGTGTTAGCCAGAGGTCTAAGTGTCATACAAAATTAATGGTACAGAGACCTCTCTATAGTGAAACTAGCTACAGCAGGCTCATTATTTTACAGGAACGCGACATTGTATCGCCATTGGCAGTCCTCTTGGTTTTATCGTCCTTGGATGCTATGTATTTACATTTGGATCAATCAACTTTTAATTGCCACTCGTTGCCATGGAGATGTCCCCTGGATAACTCGTCTAAAACAAGATTTTCCAAGGCATCACTCCATAAACGTTAGTAGATTTGAGAGTTAGATGCAAATTCCTTCATGCTTCATCTCCTAAGCATGCAAATCCTGACTTTCAGGGGAGTGGGGTTTTAGAAAATAGTGTTTTTGATGAGTTGTCCAGGGGACATCTCCATAGCAACGAGTGGGAATTAAAAGTTGATTGACCCATTTGTAATTTACGAGTGTGCATGCAGGTCAGTTTAGGTAATGTTTTCCGTCACCTGGGAGCTTATGATAAATTATTAATGTAATTTTGCACGTATAAATTTCGAAAAGTTGAAAAACTCCAGCCATTATCATTTCAAAGTTCAATAACTCATAAAACGGTTGAACCGATTTTGATGAAACTAACTTTCGATGAAGCACATAATTTATTCATAAATAGACAAACAGAAAAACATGAGGATTATGAATTATAAATACAAATAATAATAATAACTAAAAAAAAAGGACTACGAATTAGTCCGAAACATGTCAGGCTATACTCGTCTGATATACGTGAGTGATCCGTTTATTTCACTATGATTGAATCTCACGGTAGTTTCATGTTAAAACACCGGCTAGGGTTGTCCCTCCAACGAATGCAAAGCTAAATCGAACAGTAATTGAGCGCGAAATGACTGCCAACCCTCCGCAGCGCGCTACGTTAAGAGCCTTTTAATGTTTGATAAAACAAACTAAGTACGCAATTAAAAAAAAGAAAATTAAAAAAAGATTAGAAGTAAAATTTGTATTTTAAATCTCTTAGACACTCCGATATTTATTCTCTGATAACGGCTCCACACTACATTAGGTAGTTTATTTATGCAACTGTTACATAATGAGGGTCCTTAAAACACGAGAATTTATAGTAGGTAAGCCTTTTATGACTTGCGAGTTTTATTTTACTAAGTTACAAATTACAAACAAGGAAAATGTACCGATTCTAATGTCGATTCTGATTACATTTGTTTCCCCCCAAAAACTGACAGCTCAATTCCAATTGACCGTAGAGTGACATTTGTTCAAATTGCTTGTTTATAGACCACACTACTTTTACTGCTACAAAACTACCAAACACACCTAATGTAGTTAATATAAGGTTGAAAATGAAAAGTTTCGGGGTATAATTAAATGCAAATGAAAAGTTGCCGAAAAGGTTTTTTATCGGACCATTTTGTGGTTAATACGGCGTGTAAATGGGTTCTTTATCGTCGCGTTTTAAACGCTGTTTGCGTAGTTCGGGGTGAATACATAAACAGATATCCGTCAGAATGAGATGATAATTAAAATGGTTAAAAAGTTTTAATTGCGATTGTTCAAGCCTTTGATGCGTGGTATCACTCCGGTGTGTTTGGTTAACTCGATTTGCGATTTTAATAAAACTCTGTTGCATTTTGGTGTGGCAACATTTTGGAGTCGATGACCTTTCTTTTTAAAACAAATTAACTGTTCATAGATTTAAGGATAACAGCTAGTTTCAGCGCGTCGTAGGTACTGTATAAGATTTTAGATGCATTACCGACCTGGAGTCGTAGAATCTAATGAATTCGCTTGTAGTTTCTTCGGTTGTCTTACCTTGCACATTAGAAGTCAAAAGAGCAAGAACTATTGCTTTGTAGGATGATAAGAGAGTTACCACTGAAGCGGAGCTGAGCGGAGCAGAGAGGACCAAATAAGGGTCGAGCACGAGTTGCCGAATCCTACGTAACGTAATCGAGTAGCAACGTTATCGAGAAATTTGTATGACGTTTGGAACAGCGCCCGCCCGTGAGCGTATTTGTGGAACCAAAATTTAGTATGGGAATTTCTCGATTTCGATACGACAACGTAACGTTACGCAGGATTCGAATACTCGCGCTCGGCCTAAGACCGAAAATTTATCAATCACACTGTTTCCATTAAAGTTAGTTTTTAGTATAGGTGCGATTTTGAACCACAGCAGAAGTGTCAACTCATTCACTCGTCATCACAGAACATATTCCGTTTTAAGTTTACTTTCACCAAGGACCATAAAACCAAGAGGACTGCCAGTGTCTATACGATATCGCGTTCCTTTGAAATAATAAGCCTGCTGTAGCTAGTTTTACTACGGAGGGGTCAATGTACCATTCATTTGGTATGACATTTAGACTTCTGGCTAACACAATAGCGCCATCTGAATTCGTTTTTTCTTTCAGTTCATAGATGGCGCTATTGTGTTAGCGAGACAGAGGTCTAAGTGTCACGCAAAATTAATGGTACAGAGACCACTCTATAGTGAAACTGGTACTGGTAAGTGATCACCACTGCCTCTTGGGGGGTTAGCAGATGCGTTGCCAACCTAGAGAGCTAAGATGAAATGCCTCTTGTGCCCGTAATTACAATAGTCCTCTTGGTTTTATCGTCCTTGCTGTCACCATGATCAATGATTGACAACGGTGTGTGTTTATCACCCTACGCCTGTCCTTGCCTCCCCCGGTTTCATTTATCACCTACTCGTTTGTGATTCCGTTGCAAGGGACCACACCCGAGGGTGGTTTCGAGATTATTGGACTGCGGTTTTTGTTTACGTTGACTCAACAGCACAAAGGTTCTCAGTCATAGAACAGCCGATGAGAAAGTATCTAACCTAACCTACCTATTAACACTCTAATTTATTTAATAATAGATTCGTGTGTATTTATTATTCATTTCATAATAGATTCGTGAGTAGCATAATATATTCTTCGTTTAATAATAGATTCGTGTGTAGCATTTTCTTCGTTTAGTAATAGACTCGTGTGTATTTATTCATTTAATAATAGATTCGTTTGTAGCATCTTCGCCGATTAATAATAGATTCGTGTGTATTTAATCATTGGTCATATCCACCAATCATAGGCCAGTAGCTTGCCTCTCATTGGCGGAGAATGACAGATGGACCTCACTCAACACTAGCGATCTGTGTGTGTGCTCCCGGAGGAAGGACTACGGATTAGGCAGAAACATGTCTGGCTATACTCGACTGACATACTTGAAGTGATCGGTTTATTTCACTATGAAAAGTATTTTTGCTGTTCATTTTAACTATGATTAAAAACTTAATGCAGCGCTGATCGTACTTAATTATAATTATCTTTTCAATACCTGTGGCGGTGACTAGATGGCGCTCCTATGGCGGCGGTAGTGCGCGAGCGCACGGTGACCGCAGGCGATGCGTGCACGCAGAGTACCTAAACGACTGGCATACATAACAGAACTGACAGTTGGGAACCTTAGCAGTATCTATGGAGTATTTATTACACGGAGCTTAAAACAACACCAGCTTAACGGTGAGTGTGAACGAGCCTTTACAGAATGATGTGCTACCCTGCATTTGACAATAATGAAAATGACGATGAAAACGAGGGTAGTTGTGTGCCGCTGTCAGCTGCGCCTAGTAGTTACGCGAGCAGAGCCGCGGCGCGCAGTGTGCGTCTCGCTGCCGCTGGGTCGTGCGCTCCCAGAGGAAAGACTACGAATTAGTCCGAAACAAGTCGGGCTAAAGTCGACTTATATTATTATACGTGAGTGATCCGTTTTTTATTTCATTGCGATTGAATCTCACGGTAGTTTTATGTTAAAAACACCAGCTTACTTAATCCTGCCCCGCCGCTAAGCAGCAGTGTTTGTATTGTATCGTTCCGACAAACCTAGACCCTGGCAGGCAATTGGCATTGTAGTTTACGAGATGCTGTATCTTGATGATCCCATTATTTGTATTTATTTCCCATTTTTTTTATTTTTACATACATATTCGTACATACGTCAAAACGTCAAGGGCGATCAGAGCAATCGTTTTTTTACAACTCTACATTGAATTTCTACTCTATGCTTTTTCCTGCTATCTTCCTTTGGCTACGCAAAAAACTCTTCCAATTCCTTACTACCACGACTTTAAGTTCAAAGTGGCATGAAAAGTGGTTTTGTATGATGTTTGCTAATTTGGTAATTCTTCATATTGTAGGTGTAATTTGAATGGCAGCTGTATGATGCGGAGGTCGGTGCAAATTGTCTTGTATGTAGCTACTTATATCTTACTATGTGATATTTAAGTATTGTAATAGCTATTTTCTTATGTATTGTACTCGGTGTCTATTAAATGACTCTGTACAGTCAACAAGAAATGGTTTTAAATAATAATGCGGTTTTTGGCCACAAAGTGTTTCAACTGAGTTGTGTAGGTGTAGGATGTTTATTGTTGTGAAAAATACTGAATCGAACACAATTGATTACTAGAAAAACCAACGGGTAAGGGCGAACGTTTCCCTATGGAAAGGTACTATTTCAGTAACTCTTTGGCCTATTCTGCGCTTACCATCACAGGTTGGTGTAGGAAGTTCGCTTTATCTTCACCTTTCTCAATTATCTTCCACAATTACTTGAAAATCCAGTAATTATAAATCTCTCTATCGATGGTACAGAACTCTCGGTGCGCGAGTACAGCAGTATTCTAAACACGCTTATGGATAAACTAAGTTTCTAACCGATAGTACCGACTTGCGCTTGGCCGGTTTTTTACTCTGTGACGTCGAAAAGATATTTCACAACTCTTTTGCATAGGTACTGGCAGTTCGGCAACTTTTTTTGTGGCGGCACATACAGTCTGTGGACGGTTGCGTTGCCCGCGGCGATCACGCGCACACTCTCTTGTCTTTTGTTCTGAAATTGAATCGTTCCGATCTGCAGGTGTGCGGATTCGTTCTAGGAACAATGTTGTATCGACAACACATCACACATCACATCACCATAAGACATTACTGTAGTATTTCCATTTGCATAAACAGCAGCTTTATTTCATGTATAAATAAATAAAGAAATATCATGGGACAATTGACACCAATCGACCTAGTCCCAAACTAGGCAAAGCCTGTACTATGGGTACTAGACAACGGACAAACATACTTATGGATAAATACATGCTTACATCCTAACTAATATTATAAATGCGAAAGTAACTCTGTCTCACTGTCTGTCTGTTTGTTATCTCTTCACGGGAAAACCACTGCACCAATCTAGATGAAATTTGGTAAGAAGATAGTTTGAATATTCAGGAATAACATAGGCTACTTTTTATTGGGGAAAATTATACAGTTCCCTCGGGTTAGCGATAACCGAAATCTACGCAGACGAAGTCGCGGGCAACAGCTAGTACATAATAAACCTTCAAGACCCGACAGCAAACATTCGTATTCATCACACAAACATCTGCTCCGACCGTTGATGGAACCCGGGACCTCAAGCTTCATATTCAGGGTCTCTAACCACTAAGCTATCCGGTTGTCAATGTAATTTTATATAATTTCATCATCATCATCATCATCAGCACCAGCCTTATTTAACGTCCCACTGTTGGACACAGGTCTTCTCTCAAAATTCAAAATCAAAATTCAAAATTTTATTCAGCAAATAGGCAGTTGAATGCTCTTTTACACGTCATTTTTTTTTAGTCTACCAGCGCTTTTGGAAAGACCATGATTGCCGAGAAGAATGCGCCACAGAAAACTTGGCACAGTCATTTTTTCTAAAAACAAGTTAAGTACATTAGCTGTTACAATACGTAACCACAGATAAATTACACAAAGAAACCTCACTCTGTCATTAAAAAATTAAGAGAGAAAAAAAAACCGTATTTTAGAAACAAGTGTAAAAAGTAATTATTAGAACAGCAAAACCAGAACACTACTTTACTGGCAGGTTTTAATTGAGCAGGAGATGTATAGGGTCAATTGACATAAGTAAACGTTTCGATCGCGCTTGCGTCGTGTCAAATATGATACTTAATAGTATGTTCATGTGTTGGCAATACGTAAAGCTTCTTGTGTTAAAAATTACACTAGATATCCAAAATGTTTTTTACCATAATTTAACCAGCTTATATAGAAAACAAAGGGATAAGTCCGCCTTTGTATTCAAATGTTATTGTTGTAACTTGTGTTTTATCCTGTTTTTTGTACAATAAAGTGTTTACTTACTTACACGCTTATTTACCATGGGGTAGGGTTACTACATTATGTGTTTATTCAGAATATCTAGACACTAGACCAGTTATAGCGAGGAGCACGAGCCTTTAAATGATTACTCATTAAACTCCGCCTATCCTTTGGCTATTATATTTACAGCCTGCGCCCGCGCCGCCCATAAAATTTTATCCCTTAGATAAGTATTAACTGGTAGATAACTTAAGTTTTACCTAAGGCTTTTCATTACCGGGCCCCAACCACAGTCTAAAGAAATCGGTGACAGTAAAAATATTTTTGGAACTCCATGAAAAGACATCAATAGTTTATTATAAGAGGTCAGTTCAGTATAAACATTCTACGGAACAATTCTTAGAAGTTAAGAAAGAGAGCCGTAAATTGTAACTGTAATTTAACTATTTCTAAGTACTAACTTTTGAGCCCAAACAAAAATAGATTGATAAAAGTTGCATTTACTCTCTACACCAACTTTTGAAAATGCAGAGTACTAAATTTTTTTGCGTGTTTGGTTGGTTTTGCGACCCACCCTCCATCCTCATTCAAATACTTATAATACTTACTGTCAAGTCTCATAGATATAGATCTCATCTATTGCCTAACCCAATCCTAAACGAAACTAAAATCCAGACCCAAAACAACCTCCAATCCGAGTGAATAGTTTACCGCATTCACGCGGTACCAACACTGCGCCCGTAATGGCCGGTGCGAGTGGCAGAACGTAAGCTGCGCCCCGAGGGCGTCACGATAAACGACCTAGCCCGCCGCCCATACACAATTTCACCGGACTCGGCTCATGAAAAGACCTTTTATTTCTTTTCATGTTTTAAAAAATAACTCTTTACTCTTTGAAGCGTGCAGCCTATGAACTTTTTTTAATGTTGGTTGTACGCGGCATTATTAGCGGCCAGTGTTTTTCCGTGAACAAAACGTGTTGTTTATAATACGGGGGAGTGGAACACACTTGTTAAATGGCATGTACTGTTAAAGATATAATTTAACCGATTATTATAGATAAATTCGAGAATTGATTATTTCAGAAAAAGTCACACAAACATACTGTAAAATTGACAATAATACTCATCACTATCAATCATATACATTTTCTGTAGTACTGAGTATTCGTATAAAAAAGTATATTAATATTATTGAAGCCTGGTAAAAGCTTCGTGGTCACTAAGAAGCCATATAATGCGTTTTTCTACAATGAAGATACCTTGCTTGAGATCAGTCACACATTACTTTTATAAAATTTAAAACACTAAACCTTTATTTCCCCCAAAAAGAACCCAACAATATCAATCCTAAATATTATCATTACCCAATAAATCGTGCTCTATGGTGCACCATAAACTAATAGGTGCTTTACAAGTCGACGTCGAATCCCGTCATTAGTTGTATTAGATCCGGCGATACGGGCCAGTAAAAAACCTCGCTAGGGTTGGGTAATTATAGTCGGAGAGGCATAATTTAGGGATGTCCACAACGAGGGGTTTTAAGCTTTTTTTTTATCTGTGCCCTAGTTCTTGATGGTGATATGTTGTTTTTACTTTTGTTGTAACTTGTCTTTTATTAAAGGACTGAATGGATGTTTAAAATGTACTGATCAAAGTGCCTACACGATGCCCCCTACCCAATGTAACATTGCGGATATAATTTTCAATTGCTGAATTTTTAATGTACGTCGAATAACTGTAGAAATGAACAGACGCAATTGATTTAAAAAGTTATGCATTGTATCAAATAATGAACCGTCAATATTTCAACAAGTGTAGTGTAGATGTGTCTAAGCATGTATAAGTAAATAGTAACTAATAAATAAAAATACGAAATAAACTTGAAACACTGCTAGTAACATAATGATCGTCTAGCTAGTCTAAATTAAGTCTCGTCTGTTGGCGGAATTTCAGAACGAAAACAATGCGCAGATCCATAATTATTTAATATGATTACGTGAACATAGCCATTGAGGTAAGCAATACGTGTACGTACTGACGTAGTGATAAAGCTTAATGCATCGAGCACAGTTTTAGGTGAAAAGTTACCAACCCAAGCGGTATTAGGCCGCACTCAGATATCATTGAGTCTTTGTATTTAAATAAATATTAACGGCTTGGTGAAGTGTCCCATTGCTCATGTCTTCCATACAACCCAATCATGTAGCGGTAGGTATCAGGCCAAATATAATTATAAAAAAAAACTGTTTGGAAAATCACCACTGACTTCAAAAATATGATCAAATATTAACAAACGTTCCCGAGTACGGCAGTTAGTGTCAGCCAGCATTAACGAACGACACGTCTAACAAACAATTAGCGGGGCGCGGAACAATGGCGTCCCGCGGCGTCGCCCGCTGCGCGCGCGCACCGACATCTAAGTGAACCATAAGTTTAAGTTTTTTTGGAGTAGCTGTTGTAAAAAGTTGGTTCGTGCGTAAGGATGAACTTTCACCCCTTTGGAAAAATGCGTAGAACTGTTTTCTACTTGTCATGTCAAGTCAAGTCAAGCTGCCTACTTGTAATTTGCAGCCTTCCTTCCTCAGTATTGAATCTAACTTCAAGCGTAGTAGGTACTATTAGTTATTATTCTGTGCTTCACTGGTATAATTTATGTAATAAACTCACACCGACACAATTAATCGCTCTCCCAGTTTTTAATATTTATTGTTAATAATAACAGTTTAATAATACGTTAATCGAATTTATGTGATGCTATGGAATATTAGTATCAAATACGCTCACGGGGGCGCTGTTCTAAACGACATACAGATTTTCTCGGTGGCGATACAATAACGTTACGACTCGATTACGTTACGTAGGATTCGAATATTCGTGCTCAGGGTACTGTGCCCTAAGCACGACTTGTCGAATCCTGCGTTACGTTACGGTTATCGTATCGAGATCGAGAAATCTCATACTAAATTTTAGTTCCAAATACGCTCACGGGCGGGCGCTGTTCCAAACGTCATACGAACTCGTTATAGTTTACTATTCGATTTTACGTGACGCAGCATTCGTAAAGTCGTGCTTAGGGCACTGATTAAAGACTGAAAGCGGTGAAATATAATAGCACCATTTTGAGAAGATTAGACGTTCATTCGCTGCCAACCATAGAAACTTGTGATGTGAAATAAAAAATACAGGAAAGCCTCTCCAAAGTGAAATGTTTATCCTAATTAAACCATTTTAACGAAACCCCGAGTATTTCCACTCAACGTATCAACTTACCTCCTTGTCAGCATTGCCCCAAACATATCCAGTGTTACCCACGTTAATAAACAAGCTAACTAATAGTAAAAGCTGCCAGTAATAAAGTAGACCTATCGAGTGTTGCCACGCGTCGTCGACGAGGAAATGTTTTTTTACGCTGGCCACCCTAATGGGCTGCGCGTGGCTGTTGAAGTGGCATTGTCTGAGCCTCGTGCAATGTGATAGGTAAAAAATGTTTTGTCCGTTTTAATTAACGTGAAAATTGTTGTTGTCAAAGTATCGATTATAGTAATAGGATAATTAATTATGGGTATACCTACTTTAGATTAGTACAGGAGATGTAAGTATGTTTTGAGGGTGTAGGTACATCGGGTTTTACTGTCCTGCTTGCAAAAAACTGACCAGGGCCGTGTTAAGCTACAAGTTACAATTTACAAGCCGAAGTTTGTTTTTGTTGTCTTTTGTTAGAAAAGCGACTTACGCTAGTAAATTGTAACCTGCAGCTTTATAAAACTCGGCAATGTGATTGACCCATAACACATCTGATAGAAAGTGCAGATGAGGCCAAAATCAAAAGTGTAACTAACTGGTTCAGTGGCTGCTTATTTAGGTACATGTACCCTATCTATAGCCTTGAAGAGACCTAGATGGTTGAATTTTTGTTACAAATGTGATTACATTGTTAACAATTTTCAGTAGGTACACTTCTTCAAATTAGCTAAACATGCTCAATGCTTAGGTAATATTTGGGCGCATATCTTTTTCCCAGCTTATTTCGTGGTAACTGTATTGCCAAACATTGAAGAGCTACATTTTATTGCAATCTCAAAACCCCACGACCGCAACGAAAACATACTAATCTCCATTGAAAAATCACAACGTTATCTTCCACTAAATCTTCTCCTATAAAAAACCCAAGTTAAAAAAACATCCAATATCGTTGGAGAACATCAAAGATCTCCGCAAATCGGTGCAAATTGACGATCGAATGTAATTCCGCGGGTGGATGCGTTCCCCCTCACTCGTTCCAAATACGAATTCAAATTTCAAGTGGCAGATGGCAAGTGGCGGGAAAATGTCATAGATAATGTTTTTTTTAGTGAATTGCACTTTGCGTTCACGGAGTCAGTTTGGTGGTTAATGTAATGTTGATGTTACGCTTTTTGAACGTTTTTTCAAAGAAATTGATGAATCACCGAGTAAAATTCTCAAGTCTATGCGTTAAGATAATTTTGAAACGTATCTTTTTTTTAAATAACTGTCAGTCAATCTGATTCTTACGTACTAAAAAATTTGACAGACGTTGGGGGGGGGGGGAGCTGATCCAAAATGGCGTCACGTAATTCATCAATATGATTGTTATGAAATATTTTAATCCAATTAATAATTTGATCCGCCATAATGCTCCACGTCTGTATAAATCACTTTTATTATTAAATAGCCTGATAACCTTAATAATTGGTCAACGTGGATCATTCTACATTCTACTCTTCTTTTGCACGATAGCAAATGAAAGCATGAGAAGTGTGAGAACCAGCATCTCGTACATTGATTGCTCTGCTAGTGGATAATATAAATTTCTAGCTATAGCATAAAATTAAATAGTTCGTAAAATAGTTTTATGCTAAACTTTAAATGCATGATAGTTATAAACTGGTACTGTAATGTAATGAGTCATTCATTAAGTAGGTACTTCATTAGACAAAATATAAAAGTTCAAATTGTTCCCCAAATAAATGCTGTTTTTTTTTACGTGAGCATGAAATTAGTAATGGTAGGCTTTTGTTAAAAAAAAGCCTTTTTAATATGCGTTTCTTTGTTGAATTCACATGCATTGTCATCCATTTGTCATCCATAACAAATTTCAAGTCAATCCGAACATATGAAGCAGGTCAAATTTAAGTTGTGAGAAATAGAAGTTAAGAAGTAGACTTATAGAATTAGAAAATATGCAACTATTTCACTATGTGCATTATTTCAACATTTAAGTGAAAAGGCATACTACTCAGTACAAGAGTTCCTTAATGATAAGGGTGACATTATTTAATTTAACTACTGCTGTAATTTGATTGTCTACAATTGTTTTATCTTGTTTCAACTCTACTATGACATTTTATTTTTATTTTATCTTATTTTCAATTTGACATACGTAGACCTACCTAAGTTTCATATTTTATAATTTTCATTAATTCCGATTACTATTTTTTGTTTCAGTAGGCATGTTTTGAGCAAAAATGTATTTGTATGCCTGCGGGCTGAACATAGTGATACTAAATACGTGTAACACCTTGTATACATATTTATCCACCTATGTTGACAAATAAAGATACTTTGACTTTGACTTTGACTTCGAGATTTGACTTAAATTATCATACAAGCAGACATACCAACTTGATAAAAAGCTTGTAAAAAAAACACCCGACATTGTCATTTCAAAGTTCAATATTTCAAAAGCGGGTGAACCGATTTTAATGAAACTTAGCTAAGAACCATCTTGATTAAACTAGTTTTCGAACAAAAAAAACCGCATCGAAATCGGTCCATCCGCTTGCGAGCTACGATGCCACAGATGTCTGTGGCACACACAGATCACAGATCACAGATACACAGACACACAGGTCAAACTTAGAACACCCCTCTTTTTCGTCGGGAGTTAAAAAGACGGTAGAGTTGAGAAGGACCCGCGACGAAATAGCCCAAGTTAGGTAATGCCCGAATATTTGCCGTTGCAATAAATCAAGCTAATGTATACGCGCCATTACGGGCACGCAGGTCTTCTCGCGATGCTTTGCTTTTTGTAATGATGCTTGTGATAAATCATGATTTGGGGTATTTTGAGATGATTGCGGGTACGGTGGGAGAAAGTTTAGAACTTTTATGGAGAAATATAATATAGTGAAAGACTTTTACTCAGCAACGGGACGTTTTGATAAGCATCATCATCAAACTTAAGAGTTACACTCTTGTCGGTGGTTTCTTCCAGTCATGATACGACACGACACTGGCCTTCTCCTGTAGCTGGTCCATGTAGCTCCGCCTAGGTCGACGCCTTTCTCTCTTTCCTTAAAATTTTCTTTCTAAAATGGTCTTTAAGAAGCAAAAACGAAAAATAACACTGGTATGATCAATATCGATATTATAGAAATCAAACTTTTTTGCTGACTTAAAGTTTCCTGAAACAAGGAGGAGATTCATTATTCAAATGCATTTCCCGAGGTTCCGAACCTAAAAGGTTGGATAGATAATAAAAAAAATTAACAATAGATAGGTACACGTGTTTTTAATTATATGTTTTTTTATTGTTTTTTAATTAACTTGCCCGCTAGTGGGACGTAACCATCTTCATTTGTATTTAATTTTAATTAGTAACATTCATATAATTTTTATTAAATTACGAACTTAAAGCAAATGACAATTCAATTCAAGATATTTTGCCAGTACTTTCCCTCGCCGTGCCGATTACTTATCGATGTATGGAGTTGTATGACACAGACAGACAGATGATTGACGCCCGGATATCAGGGCGTTTATTGTTTCGTTCACCGCGACACTAATTTGGAAGTGATTTATTTATGTACTCATTGTTTAAAAAAAAAAAAAAAAAAAACTTGCCGTTGCACGTAGCCAGTGAAGAACATCTAGAAATAAGACCTATTTGAAATTCCATATTTATATGATGATGACGATATTAAAATAATAATAAATCGACTGTCCTAATGTAGTGGCTCACGTAACTATAAATACTCTTATTGAAAATTACCTCGACGTTATATTTGCTCGTTTAATATTACTGGATTTGTATACATTCTCATTATAATTCATTAATTTGTCAAAAGTTTATGCTTTATGGAATCAATTCGTGAAGACCGATATTGAAACGAAATTTTCAATATCGGTCTTCACGAATTGATTCCATAAAGCATAAACTTTTTTCCTACAAGGATTAGTTCTCACACTGTCTCACAGCTGGCTGGAAAGAAACTCAAATTAGACCAATTTAAAAACAAAAGCTGAATCCTATTCTAAATTTGAATTCCTTCCTTCGCGTGCGGACCGGGCGATCAATCAGCCAAATTATATTGTCTTAGAGATTGGTCCAAATTGTCCCGATTGCCTCGATACTGTGACGAGGCCTGAAATGTTTTAAATTGGTGTAAATGGCTGGTGGAATTTTGTAATATATGAATTGTGTATAGAGAGAGAGACTTAGCATTCACAGACCATACAATCTAAAAAAAACCTGAATACCTACTAATTTGCCAGGTAAAGAGCAGGGCTTACTCTGTAGTAATTTTTCCCTGTGTGGAGGGTACGAAATAGAGAAATAAAAGTATGTAGTTAAAAAAACATTATTTTTAACAACACAAACACGTCATGTAAATCAGCAAAACATTACATTGCTTAATACTAAAACAATCAAATAATTACAAAACTAAACAGCGAAGACAACGAAAGACATTTAAAAAAATAAAAAATATATGATGCCACAGACAGACATACACACAGAAATACACGTTAAACTTATAACTATAACACTCCTCTTTAGGTTAAATATAAAGAACAAAACGTCGTCTCCCTGTCTACATTTGACCCCAAAAAGCCCAATTCATCCGAAAATCAAAAGTTCGGTAAAAAAAAATGGATCCACCATTATCGGATTAGGGCCCGGCGATTTGTCCGAATTATTATAATTTGGCTTGTTTGTACAAAACGAATAAGACGAAAATGAATAGTTTCGTGTTATTGATGATATCGCGGGTTATGTTATAAAAGTGAAAGGGCATATGTACAACTAAATTTGTTTTATACGACGAGGAAGGTAAACGAGCAAGTGGGTCACTTGATGGTAAGTGATCACCACTGCCCATAGACACCCGCAGCCCCGGAGGGTTTGCAGATGCGTTGCCAACCTAGAGAGTCAAGATGAAATGCCTCTCGTGCCCGTAATTACACCGGCTGTCTTACTCTCCACACAGGAACACAACAGCGGCTTAGCGGCAGGATTAGCGATCAAGCGAGTTTATGTCTAAGTTTTGTACTTTTATTTTCTTATTTTGAGTTAAATAAAATAAAATAAATAAAATATGGTGGTAGCGATCCGAACGGACCTCGCACAAGGTCCTAATACCCGCATGTTTTAAAATGATTGCTAAAAGATAAAATAGACGGACGTCAATGAGAAAAAACCAATTTTATTATCCCCCGACGCAAAACAGAGGTGGTGTTATCACAGTTAGACGTTTGCATCCGTGTGTTCGCTTCGGTCTGTGGCATCATAGCTCCTAAACGGTTTTGTTTATCATAAGCGAGTTGTATTGTAAACTTTAACTAAGTTAAGTGTAATTAAACGAAATTGCAATTTGATTTGACTTGACGATTTCTTTATTTTTTTTGAAGTTCTTTTTCGGCCAAGGGGTCCCGATTACCATCCATTCTCGGGTCAGTAAGTCCACAACTTTTTTTAGGGCCACCTTTAACATCTAACGCACCGTAACAAAGAGTTTTTTAGTGTCAGTAATGCCTCAAAATACTAAGAAAATTATTGTATCACCATAATTATGCAGATGGTCATCATAATAAGAATTAGCATACACAACCCATACTTAAGTGTAAAACAACGTATTAAGTATAACACGAGTTTTTAATAAGCCGGGTTACCTCATTTTGGTGTGCTATGAGTGGATTATGAGACTTTTATCTAGTAACTAGTTTTTGTGCATTTCAGAGAAGAAAAAAAAACTTAAATGTTATCGCTGTCCCTATGTAACTATAACATTATACTTATACTCTCAAGTGACACGGCTTGTCTAGGATCTAGGTAGTTTTCCCGGCTCTTGTTATATATTGTTGTATATTTTTCTGTTACAGTGCTCTCATCTTGGTAGGAAAATGCCGGAAAGTGCCCAAACAACGCGTAAGAAAACGTAGAAAGAGATGAGCAAAATTCGCGTTTCCCTTTTCTTTTCAGCGGTCTAAGTACACATCATTAAAATTATTTCTATCTAGCCAGTAACACTTCAATATCCCAATATTTAATTTAAAACCAGAAAGAAAAAGAACATTGTCATATTTCAAATTAAGAATAAAATCTAAAGCAGAGTACACACAATACGTGAAAAGATACTGCGGGGACCAAGGCTCAAATTATTTCGGACCCCGGCATTATAAACCGTTTTGTGATCTACGGACCCGCGCCTTGTCGAATATATCATTATTAATATAAAAAATAATCCTTGATGACGAGACTTAAGACAACCTTTTGAGTCTCTATGTCTGAGAACTTTGTATTTAATGTTTACATATTTTGTATGAACGTACAAGTATTAACGATGACAATTTTATAAATAGGGCCTACTTATATATGTCTAGGAGAGGCGAAAAATTAGCAGGCGCATTGGCTGATGTAAAGCAACTGATGGACACCCGTGACGAGTTACGAAATTTGAGTTATGTAAGAAAAGAATGCAGTGTCTTTTACCGGGGTGCCATATACATTTATGTTTTAAATCCGAAATAATGAGACTTGCTTCACAATTTTAGTTAAAAAAAAACTACTCTAAGCGATATAGAGAATAACATAGCTTTGATCCTATTCAATCACGTCCAAGATATATTATTATTAAGTAAACTAATATTATCGCGACCGTGCATCCTAACTTCCATACAAAGTGTCCTGGAATCATTATGTAGGTTGTGTTTTACTAGCTGTTACCCACGAATCCACGCAGAATTCGATTATCGCTGCCCCACAAAACTCTCATTTTCCGGGATAAAAAGTAGCCCATATTTTTCCTCAATGTTCTATCTCTTTGCCAAATCTCTTTAACACAGGTTCGGTGGTTTTGCCGCGAAGAGGTAACAAAAGTGACACATACTAGATAGTTACTTTCGCGTTTAGGTATAATATTAGTAAGAAGTATGAATTGCTATCTCTATGAAAGTACTAGTTTACGGTGGTAGTGGTAGGCCTTGTAAAAGGTTCGTCCGGATCGCTATCACCGTTTTACTAGCTACCCTTAGCTTGCACTGCTGTGTTACGGTGTGAAGAGTAACAGCTATCTCTTGTTTTGATCCTCTGACGATAAAAAATCTATCTATCTTCAATTTTACCGTTCCACTAAACTTACTTACGGTAGGCTATTCAACTCTGCTTGCTATCTGTCCATGGGAAGATAGTGGGGCATCTATAGATAGCAAATAGTCTATTCAGTCAAGAGATCAAAACAAGAGATAGATTCATGGGCGTAACGAGGGGGGCAGGGGGGGGGGGCAGCTGCCCTGACCTCTGGATCTGACAATTAAACTTCAAAAAGAATGATATGGTACCTATCTATATCAATTAATATTTTTCACCTCACCATTTTGGAAAGGCTTTATTTATCATTCGAAATCTTCGCGCAAAAGCTCTTTTCTGTAGCAAAATTTCTTGAAATTCGAACGTGAAGATCGTCTTCACTCAAGTCAACTATCCAGGCTCAAGAAATTTTTGATCAGCTTCCCCCCTGGGCCAAAAGCTGGTTACGCCCTTAGATTGAATATTGGGAACGGCTGTTAGATAGTTGGAGAAGTTACTGGGACCCTCTAGGTTGGCAATACATCAGTCAAAACCGTTGTGTCTATGTGTTCATAGACGGTGATCATTTACCATCAGATGTCCCACATGTTCGTCCGCCTTCATTGTCCTTGAAGAAAAAGCTTTGTTACCTACTAGTTCCTTACAGGGCCCACACACTACTATTCAGCATCCATTCATTCCATACCATAGACCCATCACTTAACTTAGCATCATTATCAATCATCCTCATACCCCAACTACTTGTCAGTAATCAGCCATACTTCACAAATTCTAAAACAATCTTAAACACATGTAACTACCATAATTTTCTACCATCACTCCACGACCTTAAGAATTGACGGACACCTAAATTACACACGATATACGACACTCGCGTGTCCCGTGTACACATACCTTTATAATAGTCATAGACATTACCACTGCTTACTTTGACAACCTCGTATCATACCCAAATAAAAAAACTAGAAACGACTGTATTCCTAACTAGATAATGTTGGTTTTGGAATGATAAAAGTAAAGCAGAAATGAGATTGAGCAGGTAGAAGTACGATTACTTGGTTATAAAATTGTTAGAATATTTGGAAAATTATAGACCAAGGAGGAATTTGATGAAATTCGAGCTGGCTGGAATTTTGTGGGACTTTTTCGTCTGTAATTTAGATCGGTGTCGCGTTCGAATTTGGAATTCTTGGTAGTCCAGCCTGTAATGATTCGTGAATAGAATGTGAGTCATTTGAAATGGGACGAGTTAAAATTTGCAAATTTTTCGTCGTAGATCTCTTTTTTGTGAATCGAATCCCGGCTAGAAATTTATACAGCATTACTTAACACGAATTTATGAAAACTTTTTTGAAGTCGGTTTAAAATAAAAATATTAAACAACAAAAAAAAATTAAAAAACACTCTTCGGCCAGTAGTCCTGTCCTGGTAAAATTAGATATCTAATTACTTAGGCTGGAGTGAAGAGAACTTCATAAGCATTTAAATAAACTTAGTACCCAGGCATTCAAAAGTTGTGACAGTAGGTATACATACATAAGTTGTAAAAGCAATCGTTCTTACGGAATACGGCAAACTGTTTAAAAAAAAACTTTCTAAAAGTTTATTAAAAAAAGTTAATGCATTTCGTAAGACACTATTAAATTAAAAACAAAAAAAGTGCCGTTAGAAGTGCGGATTCCAAATTCGAAATTACGTAACCGTGACCCATAACGGCACCGTGACAAAAGGCGGCTAAAACATAAACATGTAACTCCAAAAACGGGTGAATTTATTACCAACATCTGACAGTTACGAAATAAGAAATAAATAAATAATAACCATGACATTTTTAGTTACTTTTAATTGATTGGAGGTGTAGGGTCACCGTGTATAATCGACACAAATGAGCTGTTAATGTGTCATGCCGATTTGGTTTTTTTTTTCCTTAATGCACCTTTTTTGGAGACACGGGCGATTAGGCCGCGATCGCGTTTTGTTTTGGGTGTAATTTTGATGATGCAATTTTTATTAGGTTCAGTTCGCTTTTGTTTTTTTATCAGCCGCTTTTAACTGTATCTAGTGGTATGTAGCCGTTAATAATTAGAAGTTGAGTGTGTTTTTATTTAGTGCGGGCAGGTTTGTTCGCCAGTAAGTATTATTTCACCACAGTACCGTGGAATAATCGTATTAATATTTGATAAACCTTTTACCTACACTTAGTTATAGTAAATGTTCATAAGAAATTATTTTACTTAGATAAGGTTCTAAAGAGGTTTAATAATTAAAATCCGTAACAGAATATCCGCTTCTAGTAGCTTATAGTAGATAATTCAGTCGTATTATTGATAATTAGACGTTTTTTTAACCGTTGTAATTTAAACCAAAAATGAGGCGGCTGTATAATAAAACCTAAGTATAATAAAAGTTACGATTATAATATTCTTACCTCAAGACTGCTATTCAAAACGCTTCCTCATGCCATCAGTAATTAATATACAACTTTTATCGACGCAACCTGTCAATTATCACCACAAATGTATGATTATTGAAAATCGATCAAAACAGTCCATCATTGCCTCCAAAATACGATACAATAAACAAAACTATCAATTATTATAAAAAGTCTGAATGTTTGGGACGCGCACCAAATGTCTCACACCTCGGGGTGTTCATTAAATATTTAAAACTTTTATTTAGCTATAAGATATATACGTGGCTTTGCTTGCTAAAACATGTGCAAGTGCAAATTGGAGTCAATTTAAATTATACTGTAACGTTGCCTATCTGTTATCATTAAATTATTATTGATTATTATTATTATTAGGTACACATAACATAACGGCATAGTGATTTACATATAAATGAAATAATGCGGGTGGTAGGACCTTGTGCGAGGTCCGTCCGGATCGCTACCACCATCTTACTTGGTAATCCTGCCGCTAAGCAGCAGTGCTTGCACTGTTGTGTTCCGGTGTGAAGAGTAAGACAGCCGGTGTAATTACGGGCACAAGAGGCATTTCATCTTAGCTCTCTGGGTTGGCAACGCATCTGCAAACCCCTAGGGTTGCGGTGTCTATGGGCAGTGGTGATCATTTGCCACCAGGTGACCCACTTGCTCGTTTGCCTTCCTTCTCGTATTAAAAAAAAACACATTTATATCATCACCAGCCTTTTTTACGTCCCACTGCTGGACGTAGGCCGCCTCTCAGAAATACAAATACTAATTACTCCATTTATATTATGTACTCATTTTAGTTTAATCCACGGACCTCATGGCAAATAAGTTTTTGATAGTAACTATGTTATTTCAAAGTCAAAGTACCTTTATGCCTTATTATTATCAAGGACCATAAAACCTGCCCGTGTCTATACGATGCCGCGTTCCTTTGAAATAATAAACCTGCTGTAGCTAGTTTTACTAGGGTCTTTGTACCAATCATTTGGTATGACATTTAGACCTCTGGCTAACACAATAGCGCCATCTAAATTCGTTTTTTGTTTCAGTTCATAGATGGCACTATTGTGTTAGCCAGAGGTCTAAGTGTCATACAAAATTAATGGTACAAAGACCTCTCTATAGTGACACTAGCTACAGCAGGCTCATTATTTTACAGAAACGCGACATTGTATAGACACAGGCAGTCCTCTTGGTTGTAGTTGGTGTAGTTCCTAGTTGTATAATAACAAGGACCATAATCTTTGTTATTATACAACTAGGCTAGGTTGTTAGAAGTTTCTAGAGTAAAGTGGAGCAACGCTAGTTCCAACGTAAACAAACAAACAAAGTAGCCATTTATTTACGATAAATAATAAACTTTGAACACACGAAAACCTCACCACACGAAATTAATTATACAGAATTATTTGGAACGGCCACATTCGAAAATCGACAGTGTCGCCACAGACAAGTTTTTAAATTTAGACCACACAATGAAGTGACAGCTGTCAGTGGAATTATTTTATTAAATTCGGAGTTACGCGGTTTCGGCTAGAGGCGTTAGCGGTTCAACAAAAAGTTATGCAAAGCCTGTTATTTTCATGCAACCAGCTTGCACCATTTTTATTTTACATTGTTTTTGGATTATTTTATTAGATATGGAATCATTGCAATATGATACAACTTCACCATCAGCCTATTAACGTCCCACTGCTGGGCACAGGGCTATAGTTCCCTCGCGGGCCCAGTGCGGATTGGGAACTTCACACCATTGAATTGCTTCGCAGGAGTGTGCAGGTTTCCTCACGATGTTTTCCTTCACCGAAATGAATGTTGTGTGTTGAATGTTTCATGATAAATTGCAAATGTGATTTCGTACATAAATTCCGAAAAACTCAGAGGTGCGAGCCGGGGTTTGAACCCTCGACCCTCTGCTTCAGAGGCGATAGGTCAAACCACTAGGCTATCACGGCTTCACAACAAGCAAGGATACAACTTAGGAATCTTTAAAAAACGAGCCTACCTTTTCCTAAAGGGCTGGCAACGCACCCGTGATTCCCCTCGTGTTGCAAGTATCCATGGGCGGCGGTGATTGCTTTACATCAGATGACCCGCCTGCTCGTTTGCCCCCTCTCATACATTAAATAAATAAAACAGATTATTAATGTCGATTAATTATTTCCTAATTAACAGTTACGTAATATACCCACTTCAGTCCCACAGTTGGGCGCAGGCTTTTTTTTTAATTTTTAATTTTTAATATATTTCACTCATGAGAATGCTTGAGATGTAGAGGTCACGTGAGCCCAAGGTGGATATTTCCAAAACCGATAAAATGGTCAAAATACTTAAAACTGGTTTACATTTCCACATACTTAATCAGGCTTTCGAGAATACGTACAAAAATCTGATGCCTCACTTATTACTGCAAGCAATTGACGATTTTCATTTTAACAAAAACCAATTCAATAAGCAGGTTTTTTTTATACGACGAGGAAGGCAAACGTGCAAGTGGGTCACCTGATGGTAAGTGATCACCACTCTCCATAGACACCCGGAATCCCGGGGGGTTAGCACATGCGTTGCCAACCTAGAGAGCTAAGATGAAACTTTCACCCGCTGTCTTACTCTCCACACCGGAACACAACAGTGCAAGCACTGCTGCTTAGCGGCAGGATTAGCGAGTAATATGGTACACACGTTTTTCTTTGGGCAGTCGTGTAAATAGTTTCCTGTCTCCTTGTTTCAGTGAGTATTTAAAATAAACGTTATGTATACTATGAGGAGAGATCTTCCAAATAAAATATGACACAAGGCATTGAAAAATTCGTTAGGTACACCAACGTTAAGTATAGCTTAATTGGTGGAGCGTGGTACGGATTACCGAGGTTGCTGGTTCAAGTCCAGCTGCTTAACGAATTTTTCTTTGCATTGTCATTGTATGTTATGTATACTTACATGTACATACGTATGTATTTTAATGTGGGTATTTTGGAATATTCAGACAACTGTATCGACAAGAGTAGCACTCTTAAATAAAATGATGATGGAGTATTCAGATACTTTCGAATTCCGTTGCACACTTGGATGCCATCCTAGCGGTGTTAGCCGTACGACAATATCGCATAATATATACTTTATACATGTTACATCCTCCTGCCACCCCCTAAGGAACGATTTCTCCCCTATAAGATAAACAACATATACTCGTATAGATATACAAGCGTAGGCTTGTGTTGTGTTGCTTGGGCTGAATATGACTATCCTTGTGAATCTTAAAATATAGGTGAAATTTATAAATAAACTTAGGTAAGGGAAACTAAGGGTTTATTGTCTACACTAATATTATAAAGAGGTAAGATTTGTACCTATTTTTGTATGTTTGTATGTTTGTAATGAATAGGCTCAAAAAGTACTGGGCCGATTTAAAAAATTCTTTCACCAATAGAATGCTACATTCTTCCAATTTGACATAGGCTACATTTCAATTTGAAAAAAATTAGGGATCCTTGGTAAAATTTGTAACCGAAGGTGTAGAAAAATGAGTCTTAAAATGTCTTTCGTCGAATGCGCTGCCGAAACTATGAGCGATAGAACAAAATAATGTACAACAATATTGAAGAACATCATAATGTCTACAAAAAACTCCACGGTAGCATATGTCCAACTATTGTAGTTATGTCACTACAACAACTTTTTTCATTTTATAATTGTCTACCCCGTGCGAAGCCGGGACGGGCTGCTAGTATTATATAAGCTTTTAAAGTAGGATTCGGGTTTTTAAATTTTCTAGCACTAAGTCGGTGCTTTATTCAAAGAATATTCCGCTCGCACCGCACCGACTATGTATTTCTGGTAGTGCTAGGCCATAAAGCTCATGGGCTTTAGAGGATTATTTTATGTTTTTTTTAAAGCAGTTTTATTTTTTTGTGAAAAGATTTTTATTTGTGTTTTATTTCACTATGACTGAGTCTCACGGTAGTTTCATGTTAAAAGTCTCACTAATTTCCCCATTGACTTACCAACACCATGGACTTCGGGTTAACGCTTGAAAACGTCCGAAACAAAAGACCGTGATTTTTCGTGTTTTTTTTTTTGCAAAAATAACCACTCATCGAGCGTCAGTCAGTCTTAGTTTGGTCGAAGGACAGCTCTATGACTTATGACTGTCATCGAAAAATGCCGTGTTGTACTGTGACACGTTTTTCGTGAATTTTATACTATACCCAAAGTCCATGATGTTAGTTAAGTCACGATAAGTCAATGAATTTCTAGCTTTTCCGGGTGGTAGGACCTCGTGCGAGGTCCGTCTGGATCGCTACCACCACCTTACTCGCTAATCATACCGCTAAGCAACACTGTTGTGTTCCGATGTGGAGAGTAAGACAGCCGAGGAAATCAAAGGCACATGAGGCATTTCATCTTAGCTCTCTAGGTTGGCAACACATCTGCAAACCCCCCGGGGTTGCGGGTGTCTAAGAGCAGTGGTGATCACTTACCATCAGGTGACCCACTTGCTCGTTTGGCTTCCTCGTCGTATAAAAAAACAGCTATTCATTTATTTTAGTTTCACCTGTTTTTCCATTGGAAACCCAGAGACCATTTTTTAGGCCATCGGTCTATTGAGGAATGCTTTTGGATAACGAAAAAAAAACTCCATTGCAAAATATTTATCTAAAGGTTTTTCATTCACTTTATAACAGATTTCTAATTAAAATAACAGGAAATCCCCTCTCTTAAGCTCTTTGATCCTATTTATGGACAGCTTTTTCTTTCAAAGATGCTTAATAATAATGTTTTGCAAGTTGAAAGTTTAAAAGTATATTGTTTTTCGGTTAAAGTTTAAGAAACCACTGCTTTAATGAAAAGGAATTGATCTAAGTACCTACACTAATTCTTATCTACATCTTATCTAGGAATTTATAAAAAGCCCCTTTCTTGGTGTCAATATTTTAATCCTATCTGCTGCAATTAGAAACGATAGGTAGGCTCCTACATAAATCCTCATAAATTCTGAACTAACAGGCGTATACCCACTTGTAACAAAATAAAATAACATTTTTGTAAAAACCAATTTTGTGTTGTTCACCAAAAAAAAAACCACAAACAGGCAAAGCGTAGTAAACACAAAAAACAATT
Source organism: Clepsis dumicolana (assembly GCA_963691665.1). Classification (NCBI taxonomy): domain Eukaryota; kingdom Metazoa; phylum Arthropoda; class Insecta; order Lepidoptera; family Tortricidae; genus Clepsis; species Clepsis dumicolana. The sequence goes on from OY829526.1 coordinate 4,966,396, forward strand.
TTTTGCAAAAGAAGTTTTATTCAACCCACACTTTTCATTACAATCTCGCAAAAAATGCAAAAAGGTTTCAACAGTAACGTAAACACTTACAATAGAAGCTTCCAGCTTTATGAATCGAGTAAACTAACCTAATCAAACATTCAAAAAACCATCGCCAGCGCATTGTAGCACTGCCGAAAAAACGAACGTCACCTATAACCGCTCACTCAACCCTACAATGGCCATAAAGAATTACAATTAATCGCTGCGACGAGAAATGCCACCGCTGAAAAAAACGTCAAAATATCTATGCCCCCACTGACTACTGTCCGCCAATGGGGGCGGCGGTCGCCGGCTCGCTACCACTTTCGGGCCAATCGGAGGGCCCCGGGGCGGAGCCTGGAGCGTCACACTTCGCCCCCAGCGAAAAGCTTTTTCGCCTCCAGTCGTTTATAGATAAGCCTTAGGGATGGTCGGTTATTATTACACGTACGTTTTGTGATCAGCGCTCGAGGCGAGATCGATATGCGGGCAAGCCAGTGAACTGTTGTGATATGAGACATTTTGTGTTCTGTGATATGTTTGCCTTAGTATAGATAGCATGAACCTTTATATGCAGTGTCACCGCGAGGTATGGATATGATTGCTATTTTTTTAAGCGCGCATTTGCAGTGTTAAGTTGAAGTGAGAAAATGTGTTTTCGAAGGATTAAATGCGAAGTTGATCATCGTTAATGCAACTCTATTTGGCTTTAAATTTGTGGGCTTTTTGAAACGTATTTAATTGTTATATTTATAAAAAAATATGTATTAAGTCATGTTAAAATAAAATTAAAAGTAGTAATACAGCCGATGCTATTAAAAACAAATACGATTTTAAATTTATAAAGCGTGATTAATAAAGTTATTAATTAGGTCCTTAAAATTTGTAACATTAAAATAATTTCCTTAAAAAAACCGTAAAAAAAGAAGGTCATAATTTGGTATTGTTCTGGAAATTTTATTTGTTATGTTACCATACGTACAAAATAGACAATAATGATCAACAAATTTAGATAAATTAAGTATAAACTCTTTCTAAGTAGATGCTAAAACCGCCTATCTAACTGCCAAGATAGTGCTGCCTTTAAAGTAAAATAAATTCTTAAATCTAATTGGATTCAACACTGATTAAAAGCTATGGAATTAGCTTTAGTTATAAAAGCCAAAGCATACTTTGTTTTTAAAGTGATTCAATCTAATAAATATTAAGTAACAATTTTAATTTTAAATACAATACGAGTTTAATAATCCGAATACCTAGATTTCGGTAAATTGCGGGTCTTACATGATCTAACCTATAAGATCTACGTTGGAAGCCCGCAACCTATAGCTAAGTCGAGTGGTTGTCTAGTACTTTTCAGAAGCAGAAGCAAACAAAACACAAGCATAAATTAAAAACTACTGAAAATAGCTTTAAGTTTAAATTTTCGAGTCTCAATTTTACTCAAACTGTGTCGTTATATTTATCGATCAACAGAGACTTGGGAAAACATGTTATTTACCCATACCTTCCATATTAACTTCTCCAATAAAGAAATGGGTTTATAAAGTGCTTTAAAGTGAACTTTTTCACAATTTTAGCTCTTAGTATTTCATTTTGATCTTTATCACAGCTGTACGGCTAGCACGACTGGCCGAGACTTTGTTTCTCGCGCGAGATTATATTACCCGTCCCGTTGCTCTCTGTGTGGCAGAAAAGGACGAGTTGTTCTCGCGCGAGATAGAAGTCGCACTGTGAGTTGTGCTAGACGTACTGTATTTTATTTTTTATTTACGATTTTTAATTACGGATTTATTTGTGAAGTCAAAACAGCTTTCCCTTAAAGTTATAGTTATGAGTATATCTTCGTCCAAAAGTAACATTCATCCCAACAAGAAACTTGACACAGAAAGGTCCAATCCTTTATTTGTAGCATTCTTGGCCATATAATTACAGTCCGCTGCATTATACTTTGAAATTTTATAATTGGCGGTCCCTGCCACAAATTACTGAGACATCCTCTCCAAACAGGTAAAACAATAAAATAACTTTTTGCAATATCGTTTTCGGAAAAAAATATTTTTTGTGGCTACGCGGTTTTGGCGTTTGGCGTGAGTTTGTGGTAGAAGCAGTTTTGAACCCCCGACGAAAAAGAGGGGTGTTATAAGTAAGTTTGACCTGTGTATCTGTGTGTCTCTATATCTGTCTGTGGCATCATAGCTCCCAAACGGATGGACCGAATTCGATGCGTTTTTTTTTAATCGAAAGCTAGTTTAATCGAAATTGTTCTTAGCTAAGTTTCATTAAAATCGGTTTACCCGTTTTTGAAATATTGTACTTTGAAATGGTAATGTCGGGGGTTTTTCAACTTTTCTAAGTTAGTTAGGTTATATTTGTAGTGATGGTGTGTATAAAAAGTATAACATGGTTCAGTCGCGTAGTTAGTATCCCCTGGTGAAGGTAAGTACCTTGTCATTCTACAGGTAGATACAGATCGCCATTTTATAAGTATGATTGACAAATGTGTCATTGACAAGCTAATTTTGATGCTTACTGTACTAAGCGTGGACAATGCGCCAGCGCTAGATCACAGGACGCTGTCTGCAGGTAACTAAAGTCATACGGGTGCCTTGTGCGAGGTCCGTCTGGATCGCTACCACCATCTTACTCGTTAATCCCGCCGTTGTGAAGAGTAAGACAGTCGAGGTAATCACGAGAGCAGGCATTTCATTTGAGAGCCTAGGTTGGCAACGCATCTACAATCCCTCCGGGGTTGCGGGTGTCTATGGGCAATGGTAATCACATTCCATCAGGTGATTCACTTGCTGGTTGACAAAAATACAGATTCACATAGTATTTATTATTTGTTATCGGATTTATTCATATTATAATAAATAATAGATTTAAGTGCCAATCTACGAACAGACAATAATCATCCTACGTTGAATTTGAATATCTTAGCCCGTTTGTGTTTTTTTCCTATCCTCATTGCTTTTTTCTAAAAGCCAGAGGGTCGAGCACAAGTTTTCGGATCCTGCGTAACGTTACGGTTATCGTATCGAGATCGAGAAACCTCATACTAAATTTTAGTTCCATGCGCTCACGGGCGGGCGCTGTTTCAAACGTCATACAAACTCGACAACGTTTACTATTCGATTTTACGTGACGCAGGTTTCGAATATTCGTACTCGGCCCTCCGTATTTCTGTAATGGTTTTAATACAATTTCATTATAGTGACATAAACGGATCGCTCACGTATGTCAGTCGAGTATAGCTCGACATTCATTACATTTAAAACATTCCAAGCAAAATTTGCGACGGCGAACTTGTAATGACTTTATTGCACTCAGCTTTCTTAAAGTTAATGGACGTACCCGAGTGCGACATTATGATGCTTTATGTATTGTGTAACTTGACAGTTCACGTGCGTCGGCTAGCCGCGACAGTCGTAATGTTGACAGTTGCAGTCGCCCCTATTTCACCAACTTTACAAATGTCAAGTTACAATGACAATTCGGTGTACATTGCTGACTCGAAGAGTATTTGTTTTTGTGCGCTTCATATTGGCAATCGAATGTGGATCGAATTGTCGTTGTAAAGTGACATTTGTATTTAACGTTGGTGAAATAGGGGGCAGGAAGTAGGTATGTCACTACTGCGCCCGAGTAGAAGATTCATAAAGGACCCAATTGACCACTCTGTCTGACAGTAAGTAAGTAAGTAAGTAAGTAAACACTTTATTGTACTAAAAAAACAGGATACAAACACAATTTACAAAAAAAAAAACAAATTCAAGTACAAAGGCGGGCTTATCCCTATAAGGGATCTCTACCAGCCAACTTAGAGTGGTGGAGAGGAATAGCTTACTAGGGTAGGGACCAACAATAAGTGTCTCAAAAATTATAAATATTGAAAGCCATAGTACATTATAATATATAAAAATAAATACAAAAGTCTAAAAACACGTTACTGCTACAGTTTACTTCAAACAACTCTACGAGAGCGTCATGTGGCAAATATGCAAACCGCGAGAGCCGGTATAAAAAAAAACTAAGTAACGATACGAAAATGACGCGACGACCGATTATGCAACCGGCTCCTTTTTTCAAAAGCAGTTTTGCTAGGAATGTAACATAATTATCTTTACTCTGTGATATCATTGGTTGCTGCAAATAAGTCAGTCCTAACTTAGAGCAGACAGCCTAGCCTCAAAATACAGAAAAAACCACGCCGCACACTGTATCCATTTTTTTTAATTAATTTTGCTACTTGTTTACACTTAAAATATAATACTACTAGCGTTGCTCGCGACTTCGTCCGCGTAGATTTCGGTTATCGCTATCCCGCGGGAACTATATAATTTTCCCGAATAAAAAGTAGACTATGTTATTCCTCAATATTCAATATATCTTCTTACCAAATTTCATCTTGAATGGTGCAGCGGTTTTCCCGTGAAGAGATAACAAACAGACAGACAGAGAGACAGTTACTTTCGCATTTATAATATTAGTTGGGATTCTATTTTTTTAACCCAACGGCACTTCTGTATGTAAGAACAAGAAGGGATTAGGTACAACACGTCGTCACGATAAGCTGCGTGCACGGAGATGCATAGGTACAGTCAGCGTCATATACTACGCGACTGTACTACGCGAAACTACACTATTCTCACTTTTGGGCGCGCTGGCGAGTTCTGGTTTGTTCTTTAAACTGAGCCTTTAGTTGAAATATTCTTAACTTTACTCTTAAGTTTGATGATGGAATTGACATAGTGTAGTGGGCGGATAGTCCATAGAAGAGCATGATAAGAATAGTTAGAACCGGTGTGGGTCGGGTGAGGGTGGATCTAAATGAGCTCTGACTTTTGGTGGGCAGCGAGGCTGCCACAGAGTACCTTTTTATAACTGAGATAGAGATGTCACTTCAACGTTTCGCACACAGCGACATCTGGTGCTGTGTGACGGCAAAATATGCGATGACGTCATTGACGTCTAGTTTCCTAAATGTTAAAATAATTTACTTTGAGCAATTGCTATTACACCATGTTCTATTATATACATTAGAACATGGTGTAATAGAAATTGCCCAATTTCCCGTTTTGATGAATTTGATAATTATTCAGTGCTTTATTTTTTACACTTTTTCTTTTTATCAGGTATTCCAACTCCAACTTAGACACCTGGTGAATGTGAAAAACCACAGATTAGAGAGATAATCGCGGCCATTATTCATTCGTTCCGTTCCACTTATACCTTCACTGTACGTTGTTTTTAGTAAATAAAAAAATCTAAATAAATATCAAAACCTCCTAAATTACTAAAAATCTAAGTTTTCGCCCCATTTTATTAGGGTTTACTTGCAGAATGATACGCTAACTCAACCAGTGTCCATAGAATATTCTATATAATATTTTAGCGTAAAAAAACTGATGCGTGTAATGATATTTTAGATAAGACATTACTATAATTAAAAAAGGTCGATGTTACCAGTGCTCACAAAGTAATTAATCAGCATAAACGCATTTTTAAACAAGGAAAGATAAATGAGAGCATTTATTAAGCGAAAATAAAATATTTATTCCAAAATTTAAAACTTCAGTATAAACTATATTGATATTAGCACCACCTATCGACGTGTTACAACAACTTCATGTCTATAACCCAACCAAATAGAATATTACTTAAGTATATACTATTTGGTGACTACTGAAATTAGCTGGACAACCAAGTGTACATTTTGTTCTAAGTTATACCACCGTGGAGGCTGCGACAGAGCGACAGATAAATTATACACGACATTGACGCGGCGTCACTGACGCTAGCTTCAAAAGCCGTTGCGTACTACCCCTGTTATTCATAAACCTATTTTAACTAAAATACCGTTAAAGTTCGTTTGTCCTTTTTTGTCACATCGACATTTTCGTTAGTAAGAAGAAGACAAAACATATATTAGCTAATGAAGGCTTGAGTGACGTTTATGAATAAGGCCCTACATGTTTAATCAACGTCAAAAGTTAGCAGCCAAATAGGTACTACATGTATGCAATTCGTGATTCACAAATGGCTTATTGCGACAAGAGACAAAAGCGAGATGCTACTTTGAACTTTTAACGCTGACGTACAGTTTATTACATTCATCTGCCGACCCTTAGTTTTACTTGTACTGTTTATTATCTATGTATTGTGTGCCTTAGTGTATCTCTAAATTTCACGTCTCAACAAACCGCGAATCATTTAAAAATTTGACTTTCCATACTTAGTGGCAATCGTTGTAACGTTGCAACCGCTACGTAGCGCTGTCGTCGTGCACGGAGCCTATAGGTACATACTTATGTACCTACTTTACTATTCCGGCCTACTTAGATAAATCATGTTTCTGTGAGAGATGAGAGAGAAATACTTAATAAACAAATTTGAAAACGTACATACATCTGTCTCATGTTGTCATGGGAAAAGTCTGAGGGAAAAGTCTAGAGTAAATTGAGTGGATTTTGTCAAAATATCTGACTATCTACATTAACATCACCAGAACTTCTCTACAATGGTGCTGTGGCTAGGTAGGTACAACAAAAACAAATAATTTGAATAGGAAGATTGGAATTAGTACTTATTTCAGTTACTTAGCTGCACAATACTTTCTTCATTCGCATGCATTATGCCAAGTCTAGAAACACAACCTTTTAAAAACGAACCGGCAACCGATTCAATTTCAGCCTACGCCAAAAAGAAAAAAAGAAGAAAAAATGGAACAGTGAATTATTTTAAAAACCATTCCCATTATGGCGCTGTCATCGCGCGTTGATAAGATTTAAATTAGGCCCACAATACAGCGCTGTCAAATCCGCCATTAATTTTTAAAATTTCAAATTTGGAACGGGAGCGGTGTGGCCAGCGTTCGGGTAGCACAATGATGTGATCGCATTGAATTAAAATTAAAACGGTTATCTTTTATTGTATTAACGTTAATTGTGAATTAGGGATGCTTCGGTTAATTTAACTTTCTCAACATGAAAATTTACTTAAATGATGTTAAATGTATCGTTTTGTTTTATTACGCATTTAAACGTTGTATTTTATTGATACGCCTTGTCTGCGTTCAAAAAAATACCTAGTTTATAACACTGAATTAAATTAATGAAAAAAATTAAGTCGATAGGTACTTATTACAAAAACTAAATTTGCTTTGAGGATGGCACACGTAATAATAATTATATTAAAAAACGTGTAACACCATCTTCGTCCACAATTATTAGCCATCCCATATTGTTTAACTTGACTTGCTAATAAAATCCTATGGCTTTTTAAATGTTGTTATAATGTCCATGGTATCTAATTATTAGGTGTCTCATCGCTGGAAAACCCTCGGTCGCACAGGTATGTACGTATACCTACATTACAATTAGGTATTTGCACATTTTATTGCAACGAACAATCAAGTCACTTAAATCAAAATAAATTGAGTTGATTTCATCGCGATGCCGTGAAACGAAAGAGTTAGAAAACCTAGTCCTAATGCCAAAATATGCGTCATAATGCCACAACGTATCTAATGCAACTTTTTGTCTTTACTTTTCGGATTCGGGGTATGGATAGTCGGCAACAAGTTTTGCCATTAAAGTTGCGGCTATTGGCAAACTATTTGCTGTGGCTTGTAAGAGTTGTAAGCCACGCCAGCAGCCTGCCACGATGCATTTTTGACAAAATAACTTTAACATCGATAAAGGATAAAAAGATTAAGTAATAAAAAAAATACATTTATTGTTATGTAAAGAACATAAATATTGGACCTGGAGTCTCCTGTTTGCACTTTTTGGAAACACTGATTCTTTGCACATGGAATCCAGAGGCTTTATTTAGGTACTTAAACCTAGGTTTAGATTTAGGTAAGTAATTGTAAACTAACACGGTCCGAATTATGTTGAGTAAATAAATAAATCTAAATCTAATCTATTAAATGTTATTAAATTTGAATACTTAAATGAGTTCGTACGATTTGCAAACCTTGACCCAAAAGATCACCAGTCACTACCAGACGGATTCAATATCCTAATTGGCTATTCCGAAATTGGATTTTCAATAAGAATTGCCGGTATATTTTAATAGGCAATAAGGCCAAAGATAAAAGTCGTTTTGTTTTTTTTTATTTCGTAAACTTTAATAGTGTGTAAGGCACGGCCGGCCAAATGAGCGCGTCGTTCTTTTTTTAATTTTGATTTATAAGCAATGAATTGTGAACAGCAGTTAATGAAATATCGAGTAATGTCGTCTTACGTACGGTTTATTCCGTTTTTAATAGCTCAGCAATCGTAACTCGTATTGTCCACTTGACTTGTTGGGCCGTATAATGTACCTAGTCGTAAATGTTTAATTATTGCCCGTTACGCTTTTGTTTTTATATAAAATTGCTGGCTGGTTTTTTTTGTCAAACTCGGCGCGGCTGTTTATTTAGAGCGCATTGTTCCAAATTTGAAATACGGCGTCTGTTTATCAACAAAGCCTCGCATAGACACTGGCCATTTCTCATCGTCGGTTTTTCTAATAAAGCATTTGTTAGGCACACGCTAGGCGCTGCCATTGTGCCAGGGGTCAGCCGGCTCCGCTTTCCTGAGCCGTAACTGGAATTTATACCAGACATTATTCATACAGGCCGTCCGGTTGTTTTTCCCTAATTAGAATCCATTCAAACGTACCCCATTAAAACTCGTCTAAATTAAAATTCGAATAACTTACTAACTAGATGTATAAATCACGACCGTACAGAAAGACAATTTAATATTTTGTCCAGTCCGACAAACGGGTCGAAGTCAATAATTAATACAACAATACGCTCACCGAGTAATTAAAATAAACTAATTTCTAAACATGAGTGGCTTTTTGTGAATGAATTCTGTGGTCTATCTTTTTTCAGTCTGGCAACATTTCTCATCCGCGGTCGCGGCGTACTGACAGTTCGGTTGACGGCGTTCTTTTTTCAAAGCGCGACTCGCAGCAGGGCGCCGCATCCGTTGCGCGCTCGAATTATCTCGTTTTAATTTAGGAATCCGCTTTTTGTGCCATTATTTTACTAATTCGGAATTTGATATGTTTAGACAATTACACGGCACTTACGAGAGGTATATCGTGAATCACGTTTAGATCATTTTCTCACGCCAACAGCGGACTCCCACGAATTAGTTGAATTGCTCAAACCTTGGGATTCGGGCCTAAGGATTGGCATCGGATCGGTCCGAGATGATTCGGGGCAAATCGGCAAACATAATTACAACCTGCCGTCGGTATTTGGACGGAGCACCGCGTGCACAGTAGCAATAACGTGCAATTTAAATGTTTCAAATTTCGAATACTTCTTTTTTTTAAGACAAATCGGTATTGCGTGCATGCATTCAAAATAAACAATCGTAAGCGCATCGTACGATGTTAAACGTAAAAAAATGTTCTTAGTAGCGTTAAAATCTCTTAACCACGTTAAGTACCTAACTACCCGCAACAAATAATGTACACTCTAATATCTTACCTAAAGATGGATTAACACTTCGAACAAGCTCTTCTAATGACCGGTGTTGCCATACGCCAATAAAAGAACAAACCATGAAACCATAGACATAACACATATCAAAATTGGAAGCACGTGCACAGATACGTGAAGCGTTCCACCGTATTCGTCACCACGTACTTTTAAATAACACAGGCTGGTTGTAATGAGAGGATGCCTTTAAAACACGGCCATTGAGTTCCAAATTCGAAATGAAATAGGGGTTGCCAGCGTTGCCAGTTAATAATTAGTTGGTACGTGGTTTTATTGACTGTTCCCGAACAGTAATACAGTAGTACGTATAATACCCGTATTACAGCTTGATCGATTAATTAGAAGTAAGTTCAGCTTTATTGTAAGGGAATAATAAGTATATATTGGTAAGTATAAGAGCAACTTCACTTACGAAAATTTAAAGCAGGTGAACTGCAAAGTAGAACTTAACTACAGTGCCCTAAGCACGACTTGTCGAATCCTGCGTTACGTTACGGTTATCGTATCGAGATCGAGAAATCTCATACTAAATTTTAGTTCCAAATACGCTCACGGGCGAGCGCTGTTCCAAACGTCATACAAACTCGTTATAGTTTACTATTCGATTTTACGTGACGCAGGATTCGACAAGTCGTGCTTAGGGCACTGTAGTGTATTTAAATGGATACATTTTGAGTCATTTATACTTACTTGGATATATGATACGGAATGATCATAGGAACAGAGACATAGAGATGTATTTCGTGAAGAATCTCGTAATGGAAACGGATTTCAACGCCACCTCGACTTTAGTGTGCCTACCATCCATACATGTATTACATGTATAGCCAGCAGCAGAAGTAGATAAGCAACCGACGCGTTCACAATGAACTAAGCACGGCTCTATTGTTATAGACATAAGCGCTCATCATTGCGACTGCTTCGGTTGCTTAGCTACTTCTGCTGCTGACTGTACCAACTTCCTTGTTCCTTCCTTTCGCCTTCCATAAAACAGTCATAATTTAGAATTGGCAGCGAAACTGTCTGAGGCTCTGGCTATGCTAGCTTTTATTGCAGAGGTATAGGCTGACCAAAAAGTTATGAAAACGGGGAAAAGAGGAACTAAAATTTCGCACACAAATTTGTTACGATATTTAAGCAAAATTTACGTCAAATAGTGACAGTTACGAAGAAAGTGGCGCCCTCATTTTAATTTCTTAACTTTTTGAACGGTAAGCATTTTTATAACATGAAGCTACCGTGGGATTCAATCATAGTGAAATAAAAGGATCACTCACGTATATTAGTCGAGTGACGATGAAAACGAGAGCAGTTTTTCGCCGCTGTCAGCTGCGCCTAGTAGCCGCGCGTGCAGAGCGTTGGCGTGGAGTGTTAGTTCCCAGAGGAAGGACCATAAATTGTCTGGCTAAGCGCGACTTATATTCGTGACTGATAAGTTAATTTTAATATGACAAAGCATCCTTCTTCTCGCAAGTGCCTGCTTGTTAGAAAAGGATTCTTAGGTACTTTTTATATTTTCGACAAAACCTACCACAATAGTCCTCCTAGATAACTTTTATTTTATAATGTAGCTTATTAATCATTATGTATATGTATAATATAATAAAATAATAATCTAGCTTATTAACTTCCCACTGTTGGGCACAGGTCTCCTCTCAGAATGAGAGGGCTTTGCGCTGAAGTTTCCATTTTCACGCGGGCCCAGTATGGGTTGGAAACTTTACACAAACCATTAATTTGCTGTTTCGGAAACGATGTTTCGGAAAAGCTCATTATAAATTGCAAATGTAATTTCGCACATAATTGTAATTGTAATCATTAAGCCATGTAATTCATTCCACCATTCATAACGCTTCTGACGCGATCCACAAGTCATATTAAGTTTTTTTTTATATCTGTAAGTCATTCCACAATTAAAGCACTTAAAAAAATCGTTATGAATGAACCGAACAGGTCCTAGTCTTAATTAAAAAGAACAAAAACGGCTAAAAAAGATCAAATCGATTTTTCTGTTCATATTTACGACCACTCTTCAAATGGACGTACTTTTAATTTTTTCCCAATACCGGAAGACATGACACCTACAGATTTACTGCTTCAACCATCAATTATTATAATAGATTCGCTGTCCCGCTCGCGCGCTCTCTTTCTATCATAATTTGGTTCTAGTCGATGGTTGAGTTATGCATTTTTGGGTTAGTCATTTTGTGAACGTTTAGTGGTAAGATTAAAAAGCTTTCCTCAAACCTTTTTACTTCGTACAAATTTTTTTTGCTGACCTTGAGTAGGTTAGTTAATATAACTAGTGCGTTGTCAGCGGATCTACACATACAAACCAACCAAGTTTCAAGTCCATCCGGACTGGTTAGTGGACGAAAAATTGCATTTTTTTTATTTCGACGAGCTTAATAGCTCATTTTACGTTTAATGTGTAAAGGGGAACTTAATGCCTGAAAGCAGTCTGTTTCAGTCAGCATTTAGTGAAAGTACACGTCGTATTGAATAAATACGAGTGTCATATCGAATATAGAGGTAGGTAGATAGTCCCTAAAAGCAATAGTTGCATGCAAACTCTAAAACAACCAATTAAAACGACTCTATCATTGATACCGTGTTGAAGTAATTAAAACGACTCTATCATTGATACCGTGTTGAAGTAATTAAAACGACTCTATCATTGATACCGTGTTGAAGTAATTAAAACGACTCTATCATTGATACCGTGTTGAAGTAATTAAAACGACTCTATCATTGATACCGTGTTGAAGTAATTAAAACGACTCTATCATTGATACCGTGTTGAAGTAATTAAAACGACTCTATCATTGATACCGTGTTGAAGTAATTAAAACGACTCTATCATTGATACCGTGTTGAAGTAATTAAAACGACTCTATCATTGATACCGTGTTGAAGTAATTTTTTTTTATTAGTATCGAGAAATCCGTTCGATTTTTCCATCAAGTTTGTGATTGGCTTATTATGGCTTATAATGCTTATAATTAAATTTGCCAACCCCAAATGTGACAGAAATGTCAAACTGACCTCATGATAGGTGCTAATGTCATCTAGAGATATTGTGTCTGTCCACTTTCATATCAAGCGATGTGTAGGTATATTTTACTAAAGGAATATAACGTTTTGTAGCATTAACTTGGTAAGTTAATCTTAATGGTGTTACCTACCAGTCTTTCCTTCCTAGCAACCTCAAAACCAGGAGTTGCCAGTAATAAAAAAACAACTCATCAATTAACCACGACCGCCCTGGCCGGCCCAGTGTTGCCCACTAAAACCGCGTTTACCCACAAAACGGCAATTACAGTGTAGCCGCGTAACGCGCACGCGCGGCGGTCACGACCTACGCTCGCGCCTTTAAAATTACAAATTAAAAACGTGGTAACTTTAGGAAGAAAAACTTTAACTTTGCACCTTGAAGATCATGTTTAAGATTCAAAATTGAACGTTACAATATTTTGGGTTGTTGCTTTTTAGGTGTTGCTGTGTTGAGCTTTCTCTTGTTGTAAGTAATAAGTGATTGTTTGGAACAAGTAAATCAATGGTTTAATAAAAAGTTTGGGATGTTATGTATAGTCGACCAAGAAAGTACTTTACCACTTTTCAACCTTAATATTATACTAATAGAGACGAAAAGTGGTAAAGCACTTTCTTGGTCGACTGTACCTACATTCGAACAAATTGATTCACATCTCAAAGAACGTGTTCAGGTAAACGTCATAATGATTTTCTTTGTCAAGCAATGCGATGTCACCATGACGTTTACTGTGAAAAGGTTCCACGCTGGGTCAGAATCAGAAATCAATTGGTTCTATAGTACATTAACGGTTTTTGCTAGGACATGTGGTATGGAGCATGTCGACGGTACTCTGCCTCAACGACGACGAAATTGTAATAACTACTTTAGGTTCGCGGCCTAGAGTGGTTATTCCAATTTCGTCAAAGTTTATATACGAGATTGAGTCAGAGTCTCATTCTGAGAAGAGGCGTGTGCACAGCAATGGGACGCAAATAGGCTGATGATGATGATAAAAAATTCTTATCAAAATGCGACATTTCGAGTTGCCGCAGATTTTGTTACATTAGGTAATTAATATATTTGCTGCCGTACCTATGCCGTAGATTTCCCTATAATTTCATGAAATTTCAGTAAAACACTACAGTTGTAGCAATGGAAACGCTCAGTGAGTGAAATTACAAGCGATGGAACAAAAGCACGCGAAATTTAACCGAATTCGACATTCGGCAGAACCCAGATTCGGTGCAACTCTAGTGATTTACCTACGCCATGCAATAGTTAGCCTTGAACTTAGACCGGAGTCTCCCCCAAAGTTGCTCCGTGCAGGTGAATAATAAGGAAATCGAATAAGTTAGGCGTCGTTTCAACATGAAACTACCGTGAGACTCAATCATAGTGAAATAAACTGATCACTCCCGTATATAAGTCAAGTCTAGCTGTTTCGGACAAATTCGTAGTCCCTCTTCTGGGAGCGCACGATTTGTCGGCAGCGAAACGTTACATGACGCGCCAAGGCTAGAGCCCTAAGCACGACTTGTCGAAACCTGCGTCACGTAAAATCGAATATTAAACTATAACGAGTTTGTATGATGTTTGGAACAGCGCCCGCCCGTGAGCGTATTTGGAACTAAAATTTAGTATGAGATTTCTCGATCTCGATACGCTAACCGTAACGTAACGCAGGATTCGACAAGTCGTGCTTAGGGCACTGCTCGCGCGACTACAAGTTATTTTCACTGTGAGTTAGGCGTCGTGTTCATTGTAGAAGTTTAGCTGAAACTTAGTGAAGAACAGAACACCAAATATTCGTGAGTTAAACTAAGTAATCTAAATAACTATTGCAGAGTAAAGGTTTAGGACTGATACCTAACTAGAATAAAATTGGTTTTGGGGTTTAAAAGGAAAAAAACGAAACTGTACCAAACAGTTCGTTGACCGACCGTCTGTCTGTCTGTCAAGCTTTGGCACTCGCAAGTAAATTAAATAATAAATCAAAACCCATACGGTACCCCCATTAACATAGAATCATGAAATCTGTCTGCTCCTACGAGTATAGTTTGGTGATCTGCCCCGACCGGGAACGAAATCGGGCAGATTCTCAAACTTCATAGTTTGTTTCTCTAACCACTAGGTTATCTGGGGATCGATTTTTGAATCTCACTTGGTGACTAAATTCTCACCCATGACATTGATATCACTATTTGCCAAAAGGCCTTATTTTTGAATGCCATACCCGTATACTAACATGCAGCTAATACACGTTTCCGTCGTAGACAAGCGCACAGAGTACCTTTTTATAACTGAGATAGAGATGTCACTTCAACGTTTCGCACACAGCGACATCTGGTGCTTTGTGACGGCAAAATATGCGATGACGTCATTTACGTCTAGTTTCCTAAATGTTAAAATAATTTACTTTGAGCAATTGCTGTTACACCATGTTCTATTATATACATTAGAACATGGTGTAATAGAAATTGCCCAATTTCCCGTTTCGATGAATTTGATAATTATTTGGTGCTTTATTTTTACACATTTTCTTTTTATCAGGCATTCCAACTCCAACTTAGACACCCGGTGAATGTGAAAAACCACAGATTAGAGAGATAATCGCGGCCATTATTCATTCGTTCCGTTCCACTTATACCTTCACTGTACGTTGTTTTTAGTAAATAAAAAAATCTAAATAAATATCAGATCCTCCTGAATTACTAAAAATCTAAGTTTTCGCCCCATTTTATTAGGGTTTACTTGCAGATATGATACGTTACTCAACCAGTGTCCATAGAATATTCTATATAATATTTTAGCGTAAGAAAAACTGATGCGTGTAATGATATTTTAGATAAGACGTTACTATAATTAAAAAAGGTCGATGTTACCAGTGCTCACAAAATAATTAATTAGCATAAACGCATTTTTAAACAAGGAAAGATAAATGAAAGCATTTATTAAGCGAAAATAAAATGTTTGTTCCAAAATTTTATACTCCAGTATAAACCATATTGATATTAGCACCACCTATCGACGTGTGACAACAACTTCATGTCTATAACCCAACCAAATAGAATATTACTTAAGTTTAAACTATACAATGTAACTTGAGTGACTACTGAAATTACCTGGACAACGAAGTGTACATTTTGTTCTAAGTTATACCACCGTGGACAAGCGAATCAACATAGTGGATTGAGATTAGCTGTCACTGCCAGTGGACAAGAAGTCACTCTGTGATCTCGTTTACGAGTGGGTGAGGGCATTCGTATTTGATATCATAGGGATGAGAATTTTTGTCACCGGTGAGATTAAAAAATACGAACTTTTTAGAAATCACTGTGTTTAGTCACCGGGTGAGATTCAAAAATCGACCCCCTGGTCGTCAAACATTGTGTTTTTTTTTACAAGCGATATAGGTTCGACGGTTTGGTCTCAACAATGACAGTGGATAAGATAAAGAAGGTTCTAATGTAAATGTATTTGTTAGAGACTGAGATACTCCGCGAATAAGTAAACACCCAGCAGTAATATTAATAACTCAAACCGACTTCCTTCATTAAAATCAAATTCATTTTCTAACGTTTTCCTTCCAAACAAAAGTTAACCGTTGCCAGTTTGAAAAAATAGTCTCATACACCTTTATTTCGTGCCGGCAAGGATAATTTTGTGTTAATTTTAATGTAAGCGCGACTGTGTTGTTATTAAGGCACGCTCGCTTGCAGTACGACATTCAATCTTGCTTGTGCGCAGACATCCATCATGCGACCACGCCCCTAGCGGAGTGTTTCGACAACGGTTGTGATTTGTGGATGATTAAAATATTAATAATGTCTTTAAACTCTTTAAAGCGTTTAAGAACGCATGTCAGGCTGATGCTGTTAGAGTGGCAACACCGTTACAGGTTTTAACTAGCTATTGTGAAGTCCACGCCTTCGCCTTCAGGGATAATGGTACATAAATTTGAAAGATTACGACCATTTTTAGTTAGGTCAGTGCTGGCACAAAATCAGTGTGTACTGGCGAAAAACCTATTATTCTTATAAAAAAAATCGGTTACAATCATTTTAATTTAATAGACAATGAACATATTTGAAAAATCCTAAAAGTCACTTAACTGACAACACAGAAACCATAGAGCAGGAACCTACACCTGACTCTACAATATTAAATCCCGAACAAAACTTACGTTAAAGTTGATAAAATTCGAAATTAACATCCTTAATGAAAATTCCAAATCCGAACTACTGGCAGGTTGAAAAAAGAAAACAAATCGCTGGCTGTTAAACCACCTGAATTTAAAAAGAGAACGCGATCGTGGAATGTTGAAATCAACGGGCTACCAATTTCGAATACGCATTCGCGAACCGAAGTTAGAGATTAAACATTATCCCTTAGAAAATAGAAAGCTTTTTCATTTACAGACTATTTTGTACTTGATACTTTTTAAAAGTGGGGAGTAAAAACGACTTCCGTTTTTTCGAAAGAATGTTGAAATTAACTCAATTAATATCGGTATGTTCAGAACGTGGTATAAAAACCAAATTTGACTCTACAAGTCAATTTAACAAGTCATTATTTTAAAAGATAATTGAAATATTTAAATTAACATCTCATAAATTTTTGATAACCTTTAAATTCATTTTACCAAAAAATCAAGTAACTAGAATTTCAGAAAGAAAGGCATATTATCACCCTAGGAAAGAAAAGTGAGACATTCCATCCTCATACCCAACATAGAGTAACCAATGCATCAAAAGGTTCTTGCCTCGTGCCATAACGTTGAGAAATCTAATTGATAATATCTAATCTATATTGATTTATAGAAGGCTTTGACAAGATAATTTGCCTATAATTGGCGATCACACGACATCACTCTGATTGCCTCACGGATTAACATGGTTAGCAGTAATATACTATTTTAATGCGGTTACTCGACTGCGGCGAAGACCAGAGGATTATTATTTATCAGTTACCTACATGGTTATTTTTTATTTAAAAAAACAGACTCCAAAAAGCAAAATTTTATTATTATTTTCTTTGCATGGGTTTTTTTTAGAAATGTCTAGCAGTGTGGTGAGTGTCTCGTCGTGTTGGGCAAGCCTTGATTGCATTCTTACTTTCGTCTCAGATTTTAACACTCCTTCATTAATAACAAGAGACAAAAAAAGCTGCTCTAAATCTTCGCATTTAATCTAAGTAAGTAAGTAAACACTTTATTGTACAAAAAAACAGGATAAAACACAAGTTACAACAATAACATAATTACAATAATAATCTATGTTTAAATCAAACAAAACGTTTTTTTTTTGTTTTCAGTTCTCCGAGAAAAATACAAAGACTTTAACACCATACAGCCAAGCTCCAAACATAATGAATCATCTAGATATTTGAGTGAACTTTCGCAATTGACCCGCCACAGATTCGAGCGATCTAGCGGCCCGTGCCAGCCCCGCGGCTGCGCGAGCCAACTTTTTTTATTAACCAACATACAAAAAACCAGCCAGTCAATTTTAAACTCTCCACCTCCGCGCATATAACCTTTTTTTAACTTTTTTTTCTGTGCCCCGGCACCGAGGTTTTATGCCTCATTGTAGAGTCCGAGTTAAGCACTTACTGAACAATAAATCATGTTAGAATGTCGGGACCTGTAATAAAACAATTATGCGTGAAATTTGGACAACAATGACGGTGTTAGGTATTTGGATCCGGTGGAGTAAGGCTGAAGGTTTTTTTTAGACTGTTTTAGTAGAGAGCTAAAATTTCATGAAAGCTAAAAAGTGCTTGTACTGTACAGGTAAAGATTGCCTTATCTACTAGTCAGGATTGGGAAAATTATTGTTATTATTATTAATTGTGTCCTAAACGAAATAATGACACTTATTTTTTCATTTACACCTAACTCGATGTGCCTTACAATATTTTATCAAAGACCTTGACACAACCGAAGCAATTGCAATCTAAAAAACCCACTAATTCGTCCAAAGAGCAAAATAGTATTCACTGTCATCATAAAACAAAATCCACCGCCGCGTCCGTCTGTTCGTCTGTCTGAACACGATTAACTCAAAGAATACAGAACTCGTATATATAATCTTTTCCGAAGTGTATTGAATTCAGAAGTATAGTTCAAAAACTGCGCAAAGCCGGGCCCAGTCGCTAGTTTTTAATTGGTATTCTATAGAATACTACTTCTTCCTCTTCTTCTTCTTCTTCTTTCTTTTTCTTCTTCTTCTTCTTCTTTTTTTTTATTGGTATACTTCTTCGTATTATAATACGAACACGAAGCCCAGAGCCGCGTTTTATAAAGCTACAAGTTACAATTTACAAGCGGAAGTCTCGTTCTATCACCTTTTGTTAGAAAGAGACTTCCGCTTGTAAATTGTAACTTGTAGCTTTATAAAACACGGCCCAGCTATCTACTTGTAGCTTGTGAGGTTAACAAATGATCGTCAAAGATACTAAAAGCCTGCATTTCTCCGGCCGCGCAGCTAATGGCTATAGTTTCGGCTCGAAGGGCAAGTAATTGCCGGTTCGCTCCAGTTGTAATGACCGGGTGATGACATCCGTCACGCTATGCTGGAAGTGATAAGGTTCAGACTGGGGGGAGGATAGAAAGCGGGCCTGTACTTTAAAATACATATTTTAGACAAAATTGTCAAAAGCCAAGTGCGAAACAGCAACCCCCTAAGTTTATTTTTAATCCCCGCCCGACCCAAAAAGAGGAGTGTTATAAATATAAGTTTAACCTGTTTTTTTTGTCAAAAGCTAGTTCAATCGAGATGATTCTTAGCTAAGTTTTATTAAAATCGGTTCACGAGTTTTTGAAATACTAAACTTTGAAATGAGAAAATCCGGGGTTTTTCAACTTTTTACTTATTATTGTAGCGATCACAGTACACATCACATTCAGTAAAAAAAAAACAAGTTTCTAGCTATTACGGTTCAAAAGATACATTCAGCCCTCCGAAAGGCGGACAGACGGACATACAGGCAAGAAGCTTAGTAATGGGGTCCCGTTGTTACGTTTTGGGTGCGGGACTCTATAGACGAAGTTATTTGAAGGTTAACGGAGAGAAGATGTCTAGTTACTTTTACTAAAAACGAGATTTTAATCTCAAAATGTAGACCACTCAATAGATTATAAGTTACCACTTAGTTACAGAGGGTCAAGCACGACTTTTCGAATCCTGCGTCGTAAAATCGAATAGTAAACATTGTCGAGTTTGTATGACGTTTGGAACAGCGCCCGCCCGTGAGCGTATTTGGAACTGAAATTTAGTATTCGAAAAATCGTGCTCGACCCTCAGATACAAATATTTATGTAAACTTGACTTTTTTATGACCAATAAAATATGTACCTACACGAGAATTACATGGTTAATTACATCGTTCCAAACTTTCAAATCCCGATAACTCAAATAGTTGCTAAGTTGACTAGATATGGTCTTTCCGTATAACTTTCATTTGTTAGCTTTATATTTTAACTAATAATAATAATAATCGATTTCGATGACGGCGACCCGGACTATAGCAATTTTACATACTTAGTTTTTTTTATATATTTACAAGACTTAAAATAAAAAAATAAAACTTATATCCTATTATGAGCCCTAACGTGGCTCGCTAGACCGAACTTAGTCTTAAAAACCCTATTGCAAGGGATGCAACAGAGCTGACCGCGCGAGTTGTAGGTGTAGGTGTAGGAGGACTTAGGTTTTGTAGTTGTAGGTGTAGGTGTAGGAGGACTTAGGTTTTGCTTTTTGGGTTTGACGTTTAAGGTCTAGCGCTCAAAAGGCACCTAAACGCTTGTTCTATTGACCCTGGAGGTTGGGAGGAACTTGCTGCACAGAGGTCTTTGTGGCGTTCTACCATTTATAAGGCAGTTGAAGCTTTTGAGGAGAATCGGCTCGAAACGCTAGACCTTGTTTTAACTGCAATGTTATCGAAGGAACGTTAACTTACTAATTTGTAAAACAACGTAACCTCTGTAACGTCGATACACGGACTTGGATTAGACACTAGATTACACATCCAGGGTTATCTTGACGCGTTTGCGTCATCTGACGTACTGTTAACCGCGGGTTAGTGACTAACGCAGGTCGGTGCTAGTCAGCCTAAGGATGTGAAAATATTCTAACAAGATTTTACTTGATTATTACAAGTTTTAGTAGGTAGGTGTGAAGTCAAGTAAAATGCATATAAAAGTAACACAGAAGCGTCTATTATTTAAGTCTCGTGTATTATTAGAGTCACGACAAAAAAGCAATTCAAAATGATCTGTTTAACTGAAGAAAATGTTATTATTAACTTTTATATCACTGTGGTCAACTCTACGACTCTACCATCGCGCATGGTATGTTAAGAATGCTCTTTCAGATTTTTTTCTTTTATTTATCACGTATCACTAAGTAAGTGTTTTGTTTTGTTCTAGGTAAGCTGTGAGAAGAAATTCGTTAGTTGTACCGTAAAATAAATTCAAGATGACTTTCCGTTGCGTGCCTACGTTCCAAACCGTGTCCAACGACAGTAGCGCCACGTGGGTAAGTTGTGAAACCTCTGTACTTTAGTTCTGCTAGTCACCAAGAGATGGCAGTAAAAACCGAATCGAGTTAGGGTAACTATAATATTGCGTGTGCGAAATTTATAAAAACATGTACTGTACGAGCAACACTGTGTTGAACAACGTTGTAAATTAAAATAACCAATACAGTATTGGTAGTATTGTATAACTTGATTAGGAAAAAAACATCTTAGCCCTTTCAATTGTTGTTGTAGCGCCATCTCGTACACATCTGATGAAGCGTTGTGCAACCGAATGAAGTCAACAGCTTATTAGTTCTGCTACTCGCCACCAGGTGGCAATTCGTTCCAAGATTATATTCATTTTCCATAGAGGGCGTTTGGTTTAACCTCTCAATTTATTATTAAAATTATGAATTTCAGTGTATTTAATGAAGCAACAAACTCTCTAATAATGCCAATTGAATAGAATTATAGTCGAACCGCAGAACCTACTTACTTCGACCCACGTATCCTAGGAGTATCTTTTTTATTGAAGTTTTGACTCTTCAAGTACCATCTTGACATGTCAACAAGTTACCATAGACTTTTGACCCGAAACTGATACAGCGTTAAAGCGTGCGGGTGGCCAAATACAGAACTAACCAATTTCATAGTAACTTGAGTGTACTTGTAGGATAGTGGCGCCATAGTTACTAGTTCTTATAAGCCTGTTTGTAAGCTCGCCCACAATATTCTGTTTAACTGTGGTTGTTAATATTTGAGGTCGCTAATAGGTCTTTATATGTCAATATTGTTAGCGAGACTCTGGTCAAGTTCATTTCTCCTACACTTAAACAGTTTTGTTAGGATAAACCTCAATGGAATAGTACTTTATACACCTATGGCGGTAAAATCAGGAACTACTCTGAACGTTGATATTTTCACCACCAGTTAAAGGCAGGTGTGATAAATATGTTACTTTATTTCGGATCCGTAGGATCGAGGTCACAGAATAGCGTAAAGAGAATTTGCGTCATTTACACAAGTACTATTTTTCCGTACCTCAAAAAGATAAAACGGAACCCTTATAGGATGACTGGCGTGTCAGACCGTCTGTAATAGCCAATTTACTACGAATCTACTGATTTAATCACAAAATTCGGCCATTTAAAAATCAATTAAAAATTAAAAATCTTTTATTTCGAACTCAGGGTCCATAATTTGTTAGTAACAGTCAAAAAAAAGTCAAAAAGTCAAAAGTCTTTATTGTTTGTGAGAAATGGGTTACATTGCTGGTACATATTAAACAATTTCACAATTGGATTCACCGTAACTCTACCTTTGCAGGTGTACAGACAGTAATTTAATCTAATAAATGTCAGTTTAAATACAATAATCTTCATATGGTGTCAAAATTCTTATTATTTATTATAATTTTTTGTAAAATAAAGAAGAATATATTCATTATTATCGTATCGTCAAATAATTAATAGAAGAAATCAAATTAAACAAAACCTACAAATAAAACAATTTACAAACAGTCATATATCATTCAGGAACTCATTAACGCTATAAAAACATTTTTGTACAAGCCATTTATTGATCTGTGATTTGAATACATTTAAAGTCTTGCTCTTAAAAGTGTCAGGTAGTTTATTATAAACTAGAATACACATCACATATGAATTTTTCGAAGAAAGTGCCAGTCTCACAGAGAGCTTATGTAAAGTATTCTTAATAATGATAAGGTTAGTAACTAAGTAACAATAAAGCTCTATTAATGGCAATATAGTGCTTACTGTTATAATAGCTTTGCTTCTTTTAAGTTTGTTTATTTTGTATTGATCTGCAAAACCAAGAAAAAAGCACGACACCGCGCGATTTACTTAAAAATCTATATATGGCTATATCTTATTTTATGCCAATCCTTCCTTAAAACAATACTTTCCTTCCATTATACTTACTTAATCATTTTCCTCATATGTCATGTGCTTATTAAAAAAAGTTCGTCGCACACAAGCGCACGCGCACCGCCTCACGCACACTCGCGCACACAAACTGGATATGAAAGGAACAATGTTATAGATTCGCTGCGAGGAAGCTTTCGGTGGCGTACATGTTGGAAAACCAGATGAAACAAAAAAGCCGACATATTTTTTTAATAAAGGTACAGACAGTAAAGTTAAAGAATAAGTTTTTTGTTAAAAAAAAATCGTAAGTGCAACCTTTATTCACCGACTGTATTTTTCGTTGTTTGTAAGTACTTGTATTAGCTACTTACTATCATCCAACTTACATATCCATACCAAATTTCAAGTCGATACCATTAACCGTTGAAGAGTTGTCTCCTGCAGAATTCACCAGAATTTCACGTTGTCACTGGACTTACTTAATTACATGAGTATACCAAATTTCGTCCCGATCGGTTGAGGATAACTGCTTTAATAATGAGTCGCAAGATTTGACCCGAACATACTTACATTGCAAGTTAAATAAAAACTTGAAAAAAGCACAGTAAAGTAGAGAAAGGCGTAACTGGCACCGATCGATAATATCTATATCTCCATCTGGTTTTGCGGTTTGCTCTACAGGCCAATTAAAAGATCGCTTGTAGTATCTTTTCACGCTAAGTAAATATCATAGTGACACGCGAATGCTGATAATGGAAATCTTTTGAAATACTGACCTAAAGTTATTGATTATTATGTATTGACGAATTATGAAAGCAAGGGAGTCATGATGTTTTAGGTGGTAGACATATCTGAGCTATTAGCTCTACGAATACAGGTTATACAGGTATATTTACTTGTGTACAGAACACTATTCTAATCTCCCAAAAGAACCAAGAACTTATCGCACAAAGCGATCTGAACCAGTCACTCGTGTATAACTTTTTGAGCACGCCTCATCTTCCGTCCCGCCGTATACTTTAGCCACCTTTATCGAATCTGTGGCCATGTGATAGCCGCGAGCCACCGCCGCCGGCCGCGTGCGAGCGAATTAAAAAAATAAACGCGCGGGAAAATTTATAAAAAATCAGCTGTTTTTCGGGACAACGGCGATTTTGCATCTGTGATTCAACGTTGCGTTTTGTTGTTGCATAGTTTTGTTTTTAACCGTGTTAACTAATGTAATGATTAAATTCGTTAAATTTGTTTTTTTTTTGCACAAGTTGTGTAGTAATTAATGTTATAATAATTTTGAAAAGTTTCTGAAATAAAAGTTTAGAAAATTAACGAAGCATAAGCCTAATCACATATTGGATGTGAGATGAACCGTAATTTTCTATACCAATAACGGGGCAAGGTAAACAATAACATTATTTATTGTTAGAGTGGGACGGAGCTGCGGGCGCAAGCGGGACGGAATACAAATCATCGATCTAAAGAAAATAGAATTCTCATACGAAACGTAATAGCGGAACAATAATCGTGTAAAAGTTCACGATAGTTGCCCAACGTAACAATGCATCGCGGCCAGCGACGTAGAGCCCGCACTAATCGACTTTGAAACCACTCGAGTCCTCACCCAGGGCTCTTCGTTGACTGGTCCTTTAAATCGGTCATCTTTGAGATAATGATCTGCGGACTTATGCCGTGTTAAACTGACAATGGCGGCATAACCTCAACAATGTGACCAATTAGACGACGATGACCAAAATCAACGGAGTCGCCATGACCGGAGAGGTCGACGCCATGATAACCGAAAATCATTCGAGTCATCTAGACGACAAAATGACCGAGAAATTCGTTAACAATAACACTATTAAAATACCGCAAAACTTGAAACGAAAAGTTAATGACATCGATGACTTTGGAGATAAAATGACTAGTGAAATAAATATAGAATTGGATAAAGATAAAACAATTAGGTTAGAATTGCGGCGACCTGACAGTGAAGATTTCCAAAATGGTCAGTCCAAAGATGACCTAAACGACGGATCAGTGTTGCATGATGATTACGCAGTTCCAGATGAAAATAAAGGTTTAGGAGATCTTGTCAACGACGAAGACGGATACATACAAAATGATCAAGATGATGTAAGTACTAGTTTAGTCAGCTATGTGCCTAATTCATTATTTTACTTGATGTTCTCTTGATTAATATTTAAATTAACGATTATAAAATCGACTGCCAATGACCTTAAAGTAACAACCTATGAAACCATTAGGTACCTAAATATAATGGTTAAAATTATTTACCTAGGTGTAATAACTAGGTACCTACGTGAAAGAAAATTAGATGTCTGCTAAATTAGTGAAGTAGCAGAAGCTTCTATTCTTCCTTCCTTCCTTCCTCCAAAGCTTCCTTCTTGTCATTTCATTTAAATTGGGCAAAACGTTACACATCTTTATAGCTTTTCGATTCAACATTAGTGACAAAATATTTGAATTGTGTGCCTACCTTAAGTAAAATAATTAAATAATTTAAGGAACCGAACAAACTGTCGTCCAGTCCATTTAAACCGCTGTGTTTCTATACGAAACAATCTAAAACTCTAATAACTATATGCCAACAAGCCAACATCATATGTTGTTTCCCACTCTTACTGCACATGTACGGGTAACACGAGTAAAAGAGAAACACAACTCTGGAAGCAATTTCATCCTCACATGTTTTTGGACGCTTCGAATAGTGACCCCAAAAGTTTTTGCAGCAGTTAAACACGCGAATAATTGGCTCACAATCAAAAATAAATTAGATAGACGGATAAAAACGCTAAGTAGTGATGTAGCACAAGAGAAAATAGACTAGAGTCTAGCCTATTTTCTCTTGTGCTTGTCTTGTGTCTTGTGTTTAAGTCTGTCTACAGTCAAGCCACTAGACAGTAGACAGGCTTAAACATGAATTTATGACATGCACCACAGGCATTTCACCATGTTTACAATTGTCAGTTTTATATGACAATTTAAACTACATTTCTTTGACAATATGAAGCGCGCTAAAACAAAAGCTCTTAAAGTCAGCAGTTGACACCGAATTGTCGTTGAAAACTGATTCTTATAAAGTTGGTGAAAAAGGGGCCATATTGAATTTAATGTCAGCGACTGAGGTCCTTTTTGAAATCTTGTCTGTGGACTATTGTTTTTTTTTAGAGTTTCGTACTTCTTCAAAAATCACTTCATTGTCCCGACTGTCCGTCTATCCGTCCATCTCTATTTCTCAAGTCTTAATTTAAAATCAGTCATAAAATAAAATATTCAAAATGTATTCAATAATTTTAATGTATACTTCACAATATTTTATACCTTACCACATTTAATAACACATATAACCACTAAGCTATAACTACGACATTGATAGTTAGATTAGAGCAATGTTTGTAGCTTTCGTAATTTACAAACTACAGTAATGTTAATATTTAAAGAACCCTTGTTGCGCGTTTTTTTATACTTAATAATACTTACATAAAACAGTTCCCTAAATATTTGCCGCTGCCGATGTCATCTGATGGCTTGATGAGCGTAAGGTGTAAGCAGGGCCACTTAAGTTTGGGGGCGGCTCGTTCAAAGGTTGGGGATTCTAGGTTGCCGATGAAAGCCTGATGCCACGGGTACTCTAAAGACTTGGAAAACTGTTTTTGAATTACTCAGCTGCAATTTTTTTTAGTTTACTGGAGATTGGCACTATGCGCGTTGACGTTGATGTTTTTCGATTGGAATGAAGCTATTGTTTTAGCTGAAACATTGAATGCAGAACAAATTGTTTTTGCCTTATGAATAGGAGTAGGTATGCGAGTAAAGTCGTGATTATGGTGATTATGGTAGATTTGGTTAGTAAAAAATCTAATCTAATTTAGTTTGTAAAATTTTAAGTCCTTTCTCCGTCCATTTTGTATTCTTTACAGTCACTTCTAACAATTTTTTTAAAATTTTCCGAATGCTACTGAACCTTCTCTCAACTTTTTTTTTGCACACCTGTGACACTGATTTCCCTTTCCGTTGCCCTTTGGCTGCGCGCGCGCCGAGAGCGATAAAGGTTTACGGTTTACAAAATTTGTTAAGTGTCAAACGTAATCGAAAATGGTGTGAAATTTTGTTAAGTTGCGTAAACTTTGTTTTACGAGTCAAGAAATATGCACGCTTTTAGCGGATAAAACTGATATGATAAGAGTAGGTATTTAGGTAAATCCTACTAAAACGTATTAAGTAAATATACCTAACGGAATTTTGTGGGGTTGGTGGGATGTGTACTCTTTCACGCAAAAACTAGTCAATTTATTTCGGATTTCAAAAAACTTTACAGTAATATCGTTTATACATCAGATTATCACATAAGCTGCATTTGATCCGGAAAAATTACATAGTTCCCGCGGGATAACGATAACGGAAATCTACGCAGACGAAGTCGCGAGCGACAGCTAGAGGCAAACAATGGGGAAGTTTCAGCAACGCTCCTTTTTAACCGACTTCAAAAAAGGATGATGATCTCAATTCGTCGGATTTTTTTAAACTGCCTAATTTTTAAGAAAACGCCCATTAAGAATCTACACCTACAGGGCTGAGATAAAATGCCTCTTGCTTTAAAAATTCCCTGGCTGCCTTCCATAGACTCTACACACCGGAGCACAACAGGGCAGGCACTGCTGCTTAGTGGCAAGATCGGCACTTTGACACTGCACAAATTTGATAAGGGATCAAACGTATATTATGATTTTAATGAACGATTTAAGCGTGTATTAATAACTCCATGTGCTGCAGAGGCTATAATTTTTGACACAAGAAAACGGACAGTAAGCAGCCAAAGTAGCTAAGCAACCGAAGAGCTCACACTGATCTACACAAGCTCTTATGTCTATAACAATAGAGCCGTGCTTAGATCATTGAGACCGCTTCAATTGCTGAGCTACTTCTGCTGACTGTACCTATCAATTGCGTTCGCGTTAACGTCTGTATTACTATAGGCAAGTTGGCAGCGCCACTAGCGGTACGTATCGACAACAAACTGTTCTCAAACTATGGTCCATGGGGTCCCCGCGCTCGATGTCGATGTAACTTGTGACCAAAGGGCTGGCAGTTTTCTCTCTCAAAGAATCAGCATCGCTGTTCTGCTAGGAAACGCTGCCAGCCTTTTGGGCACTATAACACGGGGGCCTTATTTAGATTTTTTAGCTTGGATTTAATGTCATTGTAAATTGCTTTTGTTATGAAAATAAACACATTTTCTCAAAATATTATTTCACACTTGACGCTAACGTTTTTGTTCGGATTCTAATAATAACTGGCGATGTCAATGTCGAATGGGGCCCTATTTAGTCATTAAGCTTCGATTCATTACCAGTAGACCAGTTTTAAAAACTTCGCAGTCCGCAATCATTATCATCTATCTAAGCTCTGTCTGTCTGTTCCGTTTTCACGGCGAAACTGCTAAACTGGGCCTCTAATGTGATCGTCGGCCAAAAAATATTGTCACAGTTGTTTTTTTATTCGGGATTTTGTGAACAAAACGCGAGGCAACGCTGCCAGTCTTTTGGGCACCATGCCACGGGGACCTTATTAAGATTTAATTTAGTTAGTTTTTAAGTTTTAGTTTATTTAGTTTTAGCTTAGATTTAATTTCATTGTAAATTGCTTTTATTATTTAAATAAATGGTATGTTTATCCGTTGTTAATTCCGCATTTATTGAGAGGAATGATTTCATTCGTATTTTTTTTGCTTTGCATCTTTATGGCAGAAATCGAGGATAGTCCTATTTTTTTAAGTCTTAAATATTTATTTTAGATTTAGATTTAGATTTATTTATTTCACAAGAACATATCTCTGATACCTACCAATAATTTTCAGATAAGGTACAACATGATTTTTTTTGCTGCTAATAACTACTGTATCCCCATAAAAGGACTGTATTCAATAACCATCACCCTGCATAATTTTTTTTCCTAAAAAAAGAACAAGTAAACGGCAAAATCATAACAAACGAGAGCGTGAGAATTCAAAATGGTGACTTTATTATGCAACACATAAATATGTATGTTTATAATGCCAGGCGATTTTTATGAGAAACAAATTTATCGTTACTGATTCATAAAACAGTTATATTAAACAAATTTACATAAGCCAACCCCGCCTCCGCAACTTGCTTCTACAAACAAACCCAACTAGTTGATTATTCAGTTGACAATGTCCCTTCTTAGAAAATAAATAGTTGTAGCAAACGGAACCAGGTTTTCCTGAACAGTTTATGTTTAATATAAACGTTTTTCCTTGACGTACTTTTTGTAAACTGCACTTACATTATCCCTATTAAATGTTAAGTCAGTCAGACAATTGGCATCAATTAAGCTAGCCCCAAACTAGGCAAAGCCTGTACTATGGGTACTAGACAACGGACAAACATACTTATACTAAAATACATACTAAGCATCCAGGACCCGAGAACAAACATTCGTATTCATCATACAAACATCTGCCCCGACCGCGGGGATCGAACCCGGGACCTAAAGCTTAATAGTGTGGGGTCTCTAACAACTAGGCTATTCGGTTGGCTTAAAAGGTTTGATTACACAGAAACAAACAGACAGACACCGAGACGAGACAGATGAGGTGAAACTAAATAAAAGAGTACTTAGTCGTTCTGTGATAAAAATGTTCCAATTCTGAAATAGAGCCCCAAAGTAATATATCATTACCATCAACCGTGTAACAGTTTTTGATCACTGAAAACTGTGACGTCATAGTTATGTAATTCAATACAATCTTCATACCAACCGATCGTTTTGGCGTTTCCAAAAAAAAATAACCTATTTCATCAACTAAGGCATATCATTCCCATAATATTGCAACAGTATAAATGAAATGCAATGCTTACCACACAATTACTACCTCGATCAATCTTTCAATTAGCGCCTACGTTTTTGCCTAAAGCTTTTTACATACGTACATATATTATAAAGTGTATGTCGCTAAGGTCGTTGACTCGGCGTTGTTAATATGTCAGTTGACTTGTCGCAGAGACGTCTCGTCGCGGCGGTGCCTCTGTGAGTGGCTCTGTCTGACTCCGTTCAAGTTGTGACTCTTGTGACGGCGGTTTCTTACTGAGTGACAGAAAAGGACGGGCAGTTGTTCTCGAGCGAGATAGAAGTCACACTGTGAGTTGTGCTAGACCTACTGACGCAAGGGGTGTTATAAGTTTGATTCGTGTCTCTGTGTGTCTGTCTGTAACTTCGTAGCTCCTTAAGGGATAGACCGATTTGGACGCGGCTTTTTTTTCAATCGAAAGCTAGTTTAATTGAGATGGTTACACTCCGTTTTTATCCGACTGCCCATGAAGGGTTATGTTTTTCGAGAGTATGTATGTATACTGTATGTATGTATGTCTAATTCTTTGGCACGCTCTACAGCCTAAACTTTATTGTATTTCAACGTATGAGGTGTCTCATTGGATTCGTCTCAGTTGTGGGAGTGTGAATGTACAATAACAATGTCATAATGCCGTGGTCTGTATTAGATTTAAAAAGGTAAAACCTAGACTTATGTTGTCTAGATGTCATTGGTCTAGTTACTCTCTGCTCATCGGTGTTTTGACAGCCATATGGCCGTCGTTGTGTAAACTTATAATACATTCTCCTTGTGTTAAATGTGGCTTTTCATTTAATACTCCAATCGTATAACCACCACAGGGAGGTTTCTGAGTCGACTGAACAAAACCCGTCGTTTTGCTCTGTTTGTTTTGGTGTTTTTTATAACTTCTTACACCAATGGTAATATTTGAGAAACTCATATCGTCAGTAGCAGTCAAAACCCAAATCTGTTTTCATTTTTAAATTTTGAATGGGATTAATCCTTTTGGAGCCCCGGCCACCAGACGTACTCTTAAAATGTCAATAATTCCTACACAAAAACCTAACATTTCATTTAAACTATTTGAACATTCTTTCTCAAAACCGGATCTTTCTTAATCAGCGATCTCTTGATCATCTGCGCACGAGTTCACATCGACAATTGCCGGCCGTTTTTGACAGATGAACATAAAACAATGAAACGTCGCCCTAGCTATTTGTTGCTTACATCCGCACTAAAGTACCATTCATATAATTTAAATCCTCCCCTCCTCAGTCGGTCCCCCAATGTTGAGGATCGTGACCCCGACAAACGCCATCTACAGCCTTCCTCCACTCGCTTCGGTCTTCTGCGCGGTGGATTGCTGTGCCAATGCTCACAATAATCTAAATGCTCATAATTTAAATAACCAACTTAAAATGAAAAACAGAGAACCCGTCTGCAATTACGGGAAACAATATACCCATGTTACTCCCACAACTGAGACGAACCTAAACGCACCTCATACGTTGAAATCCGTGGCACCATTTAGGCTGTAGAGCGTGCTAAAGAATCAGACATACATACACACGCACATACATACGCTCGAAAATCATCGGTCCTGGATGCTTAGTATGTATTTTAGTATAAGTATGTTTGTCCGTTGTCTAGTACCCATAGTACAGGCTTTGCCTAGTTTGGGACTAGGTCAATTGGTGTCAATTTGTCCCATGATATTTATTTATTTATTTTTATTTATTTTAACGGATAAAGCAGCGGCGTGGAAGTGTTATATGTATCTGACTCTTATACGAAAAAAAGTCACAATGCTACGAACTTTCGGTGAAATCGTGATGAATTTTCGTAGTGTCGATCATAAAGGAGCAACATGATGTATTTCGCTGTGCCCTAGCCCTAGTGTATATTTCCGGATCACCTCGCCTGCTCGAATTTCATTTTCCATAACCGTATCATATGACAAGATACTCATTTGCCGGAAAGCTATTTTTCCTGGAACCCTTTAAGCACGTTTTAAATAATATCTTATAGAGCTCAATGGGTTAGGTTAGGCTTGTTTTATAACAAATCAGAGCGCCTAGTGTAATCGCCGACCAGGCCAAGAAATACGTCTCGATCGCGTTCGCGTTTAACAATTCTCATACTATTTGACACTTTAACGCAAACGCGATCGAGACGTATTTTGTGCTTTTTGGTTACACTAAGGGCACTGAGCGTCTAGTCAACGGCCAAAAAAAACGTTTCGATGGCGTTCGCGTTTACGTCTGAATTACTGTGGGCACATTCGCAGCGCCACTGGTGGCACGTATCGACATATCCTACATCCTGTATCCTACATTTCTCATACTATTTGACATTTTAACGCAAACGCGTTCGAGGCATACTTTTTGGCTGTCGGTTACACTAGAGGCTCTCGTTGTATTCGCATCCGGATTCTTGGCATTGTAGTCTTGTGGCCATAGCCACTTGCTCGTAGGTTGCCAACGGGGCTAAAGAAAAAAAACGCTTAACAAATATTGTATAGATCCAAGCGTAACTTTGCGGAGGTCGTTACAAGTAATGGATTAAATTAGTTGGCTCCTCCACGAAGTATTATAGTATAGTCATGCAAAATAGCCTCGTCTGCGCTGAGTATTTATTTTCATGCAATTAATTTTCCCGCCCTCCCTCCGCAAATAGAAAATAAAATAATCAACGCAAACGCTACTAAGCCCACAACCAGAACTACCACCACCAGTAAAATAGTACCGCACACTCATTACCGTCGCTTATTAGTTTTGAGAATGACACTGCTCATGATTGTAAGCCATTTCTTTGTCATGACAATGACAATACATTACAGATACGTAGTCACTTTCCTCAAAAACTATGACGTAAGCCCAACTAGTTTTAACTCTACACTGCGTCCGCTGCGCCCACGCATGCGTAGTTTCACAATGCGGCGGTACTATTGGTTGTCGTGACATTGTCACGCAATGAGAGCTATCGCGAGTCAAAAAGTCGCCACTATCGCTAATAGTGTCGAGTGGGGACTATCAGTCAATTTCCACCAATCATAGGCCTGTAGCTTGTCTCTGATTGGTGGAGAATGACAGATAGACCACACTCGATCGTAGCGGATTTCTGACTGGCGATAGCCCTAATTGTCAGTCGATTGACAATTTTATGGAGACGTAAAACACTTTTTATAGCCTGTATGGTGTAGCCTGGTGTTTAACGTTTTTGAAACTGAATACTTATTTACTTTTTTGTTGAAAACGTACTTTTAATGGTTTGATCGTTTTATGGATTGCAATTTATTTATGGTCAGGGCGATTTCTTAAATTGTATGCAATTACTTTAAATGGAGAGAGGTGTTAAGAAGAAATAAATACTATGTCAGACTTTAGTACTTTACCCTTATCTTCAGATACACTTGTACTTAAGTAGCTACATTTTCGTTAAGTACAGATGTCCTTTACTTGTTCAGATTACCACAATTATTTACTTATGATTGTTAACTTACATGATCCGAACAAGAAAGATAAAAAACGATCTTCATTAAATGTTACTCGAAAATACTGTTACAATTTTATTGCAAAAAGATTACAGACTTTCAAGTGACTATTCAGTGAGAGTCTCACGAGAACCAGTGTTACCGCACTAAACAGACCATTGGTCGAATAATAATAATATATGGCCAGTTCATTTGGAATACGTCCATTGTATTTTTTACGCATGGCAACTATTTGATAGATAGTATAGCAGTATTTCATTTGGACCCCGTTACGGCTTGCTTGTGATTGGAGCGCTTTTTACAAAGTTTTTTTAAAGTTTTGATGTAGTAAGAAAAAGTAATCTGAAATACTTCAACGAAATGAAATAATATTATTTACTTCGCAAGAACATACACAGGTGTTATAAATATATAACACGTCAGAAAGAATAAATATGCATTCAAAATATTGCAAGTAAATGCATTAGAAGTATCTTTTTCATTGATTGAATATTCGTTTCAATCATAAAATGGTTGATTAATAAAGAAGGTTTTAATTTTCTAGAAGAATAATTAATTTTGTTACATTGCCAAGTCTTCATATAAATAATTGTGATTTTTAATACCATTACCATCAAGACTCCTTTTAAAATACTTAATTATATGTATTTAGAATGTGTACACAGTAGCTAATATAACATAATAAAAGCAATTTACAATGACATTAAATCTAAGCTTTAACTAAATAAACTACAACTTAAAACTAAATTAAATCTAAATAAGGCCCCCGTGGCATAGTGCCCAAAAGGCTGGCAGCGTTGCCTCGCTGAATAGCGATGCTGATTCTTTGAGAGAGAAAACTGCCAGCCCTTTGGTCACAAGTTGCATCAACTAAGCGCTTTTGTAACTCTTAATTTTTAAATTGAATTGATCTGAAAGTCAAAGTTATGTCCTACGTAATCTACGTGGTAAATTTTTGCTGTTGTATTTAATACTGGACTTATTTTTAACAAAGCAAGAAATGTGACTAGGTTGTTCGAAGGTGAAGAAAGGTGACTAACGGCTTCGAAAAAAAACCAAAGTTCTCTATTCCGTAGGAATTTAAAATACTTACCTCTAAACTCCTCTTAGGTGTGACAGCGCACATGTGTGATACTCAAAGCATTCCATGATTATGTCTGTGACACATTTCAATTCTCTCTCAAGCTGCAATGTTCCGGTATATCTTTGCATTGGCTCTTCTCCGCTCCGCCCAGTTCCCCGTCAGTATCAATCAGTCAGTCAATCAATCAATCATTTATTTGCTACAAAAGGGTGTAAAGGTACACTTTAGGGGATTACATTATATTTCATATTTTTTAACATGAGACTACCGTGAGATTAAACAATAGTGAAAAAAACGAGCCGCCGACCAGGGGAAGGAATACGAATTAGTTTAGTCCGAAACATATTTCACTATGATTTATGATGAACTACCTATTATTTTGCTGTTCAGGAACGGTATGCAAAAATCTTAAATTACATACTGTAGTATTTGTAAATGTGAAAAAAAAAATTCAATGTTACACCGAAAGAACATGTATGTCTAGTCACCTTATATAGCAACTTTTTGAGTTATCGCGATTTGAAAGTTTGGAACGATGTAATTATCCTCATAATTTTCGTATAGGTACATCTTTTTTTAAAGTGATAAAAAATACATGTTACATAAATATTTGTTGTAACTGAGTGGTAACTTATAGTCTATTGAGTGCTCTACATTTTGAGATTAAAATCTCGTTTTAAAAAAGTGATTATATAGACATATTCTTTCCGTGTACCTTTAATTTTATAACGTTGGTGAAATGGGCCTGGATGCTTTTAAATAAAGTTTTTCGTACTTATTCAGATTAGAAAAAACCTCGCTCCAGCTGTCATTACCATTACGCAGCTCATACATATATAATAAGACTTGTTTGTCCGTATGTAGAAAGTTGATCGTTGCCCAATGCGTCGCCGTGTCAAACCGCTGACACAATTTTCGTAATGTATGCTGTTTAATGGCGGTTATGTTTTTTATTAGGTCAGAGCAGAGCTCTATCGAACATGGCGTATAACTCTAACTAGCACGACTGGCCGCGACTTTGTTTGTCGCGCGAGATATTATACCCATCCCGTTGCATTCTGAGTGACAGAAAAGGACGGGCAGTTGTTCTCGCGTGAGATAGAAGTCGCACTGTGAATTGTGCTAGACCTACTGGAGCTCCTAGAGGCGTCAATATTAACATAACATTTTTTTTTTGTTTTTTGCGTAGCTTGCGTTTTTTTTTTTAATCTAATATTTTAACGAGGCTTGAGTGCACCAAATGTGACTATGTCAGCCTCAGCTTGCGTTTGTTCACAATAAAACTGTACTCCTCTAATGCCCTGTTCAATCGTGCAAGTAGCTTTACACTGAGGAACAGCAGGTCCACTCCACACTAAACACACTCCATACACACACACATATACAATCCGTACACATACATGCACGTACTCCATACTAAATAAAAGCTTTTATTATTACTAACAAAAGCGCATTGACGGCCGTGCATTCAACAATAGGTAAGATAGATGTCCCTGTGGCCGACATTCTCCCAATAGTTGGCACCTTTAATCTTAATCATCATCATCATCAACCTATTTACGTCCCACTGCTGGGCACAGGCTCAGGCTCAGAATGAGAGGGCTTGGGCTATAGTTCCCACGCGGGCCCAGTGTGGATTGGGAACTTCACACACACCATTGAATTGCTTTGCAGGAAGGTGTAGGTTTCCTCACGATGTTTTCCTTCACCGAAAAGCTCATGATAAATTACAAATGTAATTTAGCAGACAAACTCAGAGGTGCCCACGACCCTCTGCTTGAGAGGCTATAGGTCAAACCACCTATCACGGCTTCTTAATACGTAGCAATAAACGTAACAAGGAGGGTGTCAATTATTGGAGTTAAGTTGTCGATCATTAGGACATTTACCTTATCTAAATGATGACCGTTCACTAAAGATTAGTCACCCATTTAATATTAAACTTTGCACGTTTATTGTAGTGTACGTTTGACTCCCAAATCCCGTCAAAAATCCATAGACATTCCCAACGGTGTTGCCAACATCAACGCTCGACGCTCGCCGAATCAATCACAGGTTTCCGCGAAGTAACGGCCGACTTGTTGCGTTCCTTTTTCAAAAATTCGTAATTAACTTGTTTTTTGCGTAATGTTGCCGAGAATGCGGCGGCAACGGGACGAGCGATCTGATCTTCAAAGTTTTATGAAATTTTGCTTTGGATATGATATTATAGCTGTTGTATTATATTGTATTTTACCGTTAATCGAAATCTTAAAATGAAATAAAATAAAAGAAGTAAGTGTATCTGTGAAGACAAAAAAAACCTGATCCACGTCGCAATCGCTGGACAGGAAAATGAATCATTTCGTCACAATCACATATCGTAAAATAGTAGCCCACATTCGGTACTCGGAAACAAATTAATCAACCTAATAAAAACTTCCTTAAATGTATACATAGTCTTTTTTATTTAGAAAGTGCTGATAGTCTTTTTAATAAGGCTTGTTAAATAAAAATGTCGAGACATATATGACATAATATGATTTAATTGCTACACTCAGAAAAGTAATTGAGTCTTAATTCGTTCATTGATGGCGATTTTTATTTTTTTTATACGAAGAGAAAGGTAGACGAGCAAATTCAGCACTTGATGTTAAGTGATCACCGCTGCCCATAGACATCCGCAACACCAGAGGGATTGCAGATGCGTTCCCAACCAAGAGGGCTAAGAAGATGAAATGCCTCTTGTGCCAGTTATTTCCCCAGCTATCATACGGTGCAAGCACTTATGCTTAGCGGCAGGATTAGCGAGTGAGGTGGTAGTAACGATCCGGACGGACCTTGCACAAGGTCCTATCCTACCATCCATAGAAATATTTCATACGTAATTGTGAAACCTGTGCAGACTCCTGCGAAGCATTTCAATGGTGTAGGTGTAGGTATGTATGAAGTTCCCAATGCTGTGGAACTATAGCTCAAGCTCATGCCCTCTCATTCTGAGAGGAGGAATGTGACCAACACATGGATGTAATGAAATCAAAAATATTGCAAATTGAAATATTACATTACGATTTACGGCAGTAGGCGCTTGTAGGCTACGTAAATAACTTAGTCGATGCAACTTGTGACCAAAGGGCCGGCAGTTTTCTCTCTCAAAGAATCAGCATCGCTATTCAGCGAGGCAACGCTGCCAGCCTTTTGGGCACTACGCTACGGGGGCCTTTTTAGATTTAATTTAGTTTTAAGTTTTAGCTTAGGTTTAATGTCATTGTAAATTGCTTTTGTTATGTACCTAAATAAATTGTTCAAAAACTGATTAAAATGTAACTAACTCTTTCCTTGAAGAGCCTTTTATTTAGAAAATGTCTGCTTTGGTTAGGTTAGCTATTTATGCGCCAGTGTTATAGTTTCGTTACCATCGCTTTTGGCTACTAAACGCAATTTATCAAGCCTGTTTGCTCATGTATCATTTTTGTACCTGCTTTATTTCATTGCTTCAGTGAGTACCTAGTATTATTATTACCTAGTAGTATTTCAAGTTTACCTAGTAAGTACCTTTCTCATTAGAATATTACTAAGATGTTAACTTTCAACCTGTCCCTCATAATTACAAAAAGCGCGACATACTTTTTAGCCTTCGAAATAATTACACAAAGCAACTCTCTTATTCTTATTTCGCCGCTCAATATTTCGAATTAAATTTCGAAGTTCATTAGACAAATAGAATGCGTATTTCCGGGAGGCTGGCAACACGCGACCCCCCGCCACTCGCCCGCGGCTACGCGACCAATCGGCGCGCGTTCTTTATTCAAAAATTCAAACGGCTTCTGCAACAATAGCTTTTCATTTTTCTTTCCATTGAGTAGTTTTAAATTCTATTCTAATTGGGCAGTGCTTGTTCCATTTTTTACGATAACGTTCTATTAAAATTCTTTTGTGCTGCCCTATGGTTTGGGACCCGTAGATTTAATAAATAGAAGTGGTAAATAAACCCATTGAATAATTAACATCGATACTATTGTAAATATAATGTTCTCTTGAAATATCAGTATATACCTATAGGTATATTTAAGAACACCTAGTCCTCGCTTTCGTACAGTCAAACATGGTTCATAACATAATATATCCACCCACAAATCTCGTAGGTAGTGTTAATTTCGGTCACATTTAGGAACACTGAAACATCATCATTACCGACAAACTTATTGTCTAACTCGCTCGCATTCGCCATCGTGTTCATTTTAACAGTTTTTATCAGACAGTTGGTATCAGAAATAGCTAGCTGTCACACTCATACAAAAACTGCCATTTCAATCCAATGACGAGTGTCAAAATAGTTACGCAATTATCCTGCTGGTCATAAACAAAACCTAATATTATATCGATTAAATAAATATCGATTCTGTATACCGACACAGCCATTAAATATAAACTTATGGATATTGATAAGAATATAGGAGAATAAAGATAGGATAGGTACATTTTGAACACAGGAACGGCGGCGCAAGCCCGCCAGCGCCGGTGCGTCTACACCGTGCGCGACCTGCGCGCGGCTCATATCGTTTTCACTAATTAGTGCCACAAAACTGGCAACAAAGGCGGAGTACCGAAGGGCCTCTCCATACGCTATATAAGTCACAGCATATTTCTTCCGCCTTATGTAAGTTATGTATTACTAATAATTACTTTTTCCCTCTTATTCCTGCACATACATAGCCCCGGGCGGTGGAAGGGTGAATAACGGATATTAATGAAAATGAATCAATTGACAGATCATTCGTCGCAGGGGTGAGTGTTGCCAGTTGCAAATGGGCAGAAGTTGTTTTTCTCAGAATTTTCAAAGAGCGTGTTGTGCGCGTGGTTTTATAATGCTAAAAAAAATGTTGTAAACTTGTAGATCTACAAATAGCATAACCTTTTTAGCTTATGATATCATATTAGAGCTGGTAAACTCAAAAAAGGGACAGCTATGTTGAATTTGACAGAAGGTACGATTACTCTAAGTTTACCTCTGGTTTGCCTTTATTTCGTTTTTAAATTTAATGTCGTGCAAATAAAATACTTATTACAAAATCAGAGAAACATGTTACAGATTTTGTAATAAGTACTTTATTTGTACGATATTAAATTTCAAAATTAAATGAAGGCAAACCATCTGTCAATGGTAAACTTATAATCGTTCTGTACGAGTATTCAGATTTTACAAAGCCTCTAGTGTAATCGCCGACCAAAAATACGTCTCGAACGCGTTTGCGTTACGGTCGTCAAATAGTATGAGAATTATTTGTTGACTAATGGCGCTGCCAATTTGCCCTTGACATTGACACCCGTAACGCAAACGCGATCGAGACGTATTTTTGGCTGTTGATTACACTAGACGCTCTGAACGCTTTTTAGTCAATTTGGCTCGTAGCTTACGGGATAAGATTAATGCATTACTTTTACACCCACAATGACACTGGCCATCACACTTTTTTATTACAAGTAGGCATTTGTTTTTTAATGACACTGGTCATTGTGTAGTCTAATGACTGTACATAGGTCGCACTCCGCTGATCGCCAATCGGCGCGCGCGGGCAATACCTATTAATTAGAGGGGGGAGGGGCGAGGTACTAACGGAACTCGATGTTAATTCACGTTTACACCCTTAAGCGTCTGCCACATCGTCGCGCTAGCCGTCAAAGGGAGCATGGCGTAGAGCACAGATAATAATTATAGGTAGTAATTATAGCTAGTACTAGCAGTCAGTAAGATCAGAGTTTATAAATCATGTGGTCTCTGAGACTGACGATTGGCGTATATGCTGTGTATTACTATTAATGGTATTTAAGAGACACAAATTATGCTATTAGTAGTTAATTGGTCACTTCACAATCAAAGGTTTGGTTTATTTGGTTATGATCTATTAACATTTATTAAGTATTTCATCATTGTCATCACTATCAGAATGTTTGGCGAAATAGCATTGCTGAAATTATAAAAGTTCTTACTATAAAAGCTAGTCTTGCTGCTTCAGTGCTGAATTAAACTGCAGAAAACTTTTCTTCTAGGAAATGGCAAAGCGGTAGGTAAAGCTTAATTCTGACGCTAAAGGATACATCAAAAGTAGAACGGCTCTGAAAAAAGCTTGCGGCAAGGAACGAGCTGAAAAGGCAACATAACGCAAGCAGGCAAAGCTGAGGCAGGCACTGCGCACTGCGCTAGAGGCACAAAGCACTTAGATGGAGCCTGTGTTTATTATACCTACTACACTTTTTTTCACTGATCGAGGGGAGCGATGCGACTCAGCACACGGCTTCGTATACGAAAACGAATTAGGTACCCACACTCTTGTAAAAAAGTTCTTGCGTTACTACAAACGCATACAAATGCGAAAAATGACGTTTCCCATGACCAAGGTGGTCATGGTCAGCCATGTACTTTTGCAGAAGGGAAAACGCGTATGCTTTCGTCATGTGTGTCTCTAGAACCTACTAAAGTAATATTAAAATATCTTAAAACCTTGAGCATTTTATAATTTTTACATGTCAAAGACCAATGTTAAACTTGTATTAATTGCTACAGATTAATCGATTAATCACTGGAATTTCTGTTATACTTAACACTCAACTTTTTTGTGTTCACACTTGTTATAATTTGTAACAAGGCACCAAGCAGCTATTAAAATGTAGTTATCTCATTGAAATTATAATTGTACGTTTCTAAATATTCTTGTCTTGCTTCTAACGCTCTTATAAATTAGGTTAATAAATTTCATACGTCATATTTATATACTTAGTAAATGTAACATATGTGGCTTAATTTTAATTATTAATTAGCATAAACTATTAGTTTTATTCGGTTACATTTCATAGTAAGCTAATGATTTATTACGAGGACTCGCGATATAATTTGCATTATAACTCTACATTTCAATATTTGCTATTTATTGCACAAATTATCGATTTGAGACATTCACTTTTGCTATTACTGTTACTGTGCAAAGCAATATCCAGCGGTGCTAAAAATCTTATTTACGTTATGTTGCTCAATTTTATACTTTAGTTTAAAAACGCAACGACCGAGCAATAAAACATATTCCGTGATCAATGACGCAATCAAGCAAGATAAAAAAACCGCTCCTTTATGCCGAACAAAAACACTGAAAGCCCTTAAACTAAGAAAGACTAATAAAGTCATCAATAACTCACGCTAACATAAAGGTCACGTAGGTCGGGTCGAGAACACATGGTACCCCGAGGGCGCACCGCCCTCCGGCAGTCTGTTGCGAACGCGCGACGCGCGCGGTTGCGATTAACATTTTTCAATATTGGCAACATTCTTTTTGGCGCGAAACCGAAAGTGTTTTCTTTTTAAATTTTGTTTTTGTTTTAGCTGGTTTTTAATTTCAGCCAGCGACGTCGACTATCGATTTTCAAATTGGTTTTCGATTACAAATTTGTAACGTCAATTTTATTGTCTGTTTGATATTATTTATGTTTTTATTATAACAAGTTCTTAACTGTTGTTATATATAACGGTAATAACACTTTAATTGGTTTGCCAATCAATACGTGGTTTCCGTTAGAAATGCACGTGTTAAATAATAGATTCGACTATTATACAGATCGTAACTTGTAGAAAATTTGACTATACTGTAAATTGGAGTCACTTTCTCGATTGATATCTTCATATTAATTGATAAATGATTGCGGCGCGTGTTACAACTAATTTAGAAGAAACTTTAATTAATCGAAACCGGCTTAGTAATGCTCAATAGTATCAAGATTGTATCGATATTTTTCCGCTCTACCAAAGACAAACTAATTTTCATAACCTACGTGGTTTAATTGTTTTCAGTTTTTTCATTGTTATTCATTTTTCAAACTTGCTTTAATTACCTCACTAATCTTACTAGTATATTTTCTTTGGTTTGACTTATCTTGTTTTCATACATGCAGTTTGTCTTCTTGGTAGAAGTACCTAATACTTCCGCCTACAAAGCAGATTAGGCATGATAAAAGTAACTGAAAATAAATATAAACTCGACTAACCAAATATCGATAAGTATCGATAGAATTCATCGAACACACTACGGCATCGAACGATTAAAAAAACCGGCAGCCGTAACCGGAGTCGATCGCCTTTAAAGGGTCAAGTAATTGTTATTATTCCAATTTACATATTGTTTTTGTATCGACTGAAATCGGCTTTCACTCGATTCTAAATATCGATTAACGTCTAAGTGGCAGCAGCACTATAAACGTCATTTGGCAGAAAGACTCCAAACCGTTGCCTTGTCAGTGAATAAAAAAATCGGCGCGAAGTAGTAAGATAATAATTAACTTACTGGAGAACTTGGTATTGGAAATTATTATCATTGTATCCAATATTTATTTACACTACAAATAAAAAAAAACATATCAGTCTAATTGAGAACCTCCTCCTATTTTGAAGTCTGTAAAAATATATATATTTGGAGTAGCATTCGCCGCCGAAAGCCGTTCGTTAAGCCGTGGTCCAGGCTCATTTTCTTAACCAATGTGTTTTAAAAAGTTATGTAGTTAAAAGTACAATTGAGTGAGTAAGTGTGTGTAAAAGTTGGATTTTTCGTGAAAAGTACGTGGCAACACTGGCGTACGTGGATTTATCCAGCGTGATTGAGGTGCAGGTAATGCAATTTAAACCATAATTATTTTGGGTTAAGAATGGTTTTCGCAGTATGAGCATTATTACGTACAGCGAATGTCTCATAGCTAGGTGAAATGCATTAGAATCTTTTTTGTGTCGTCGTGGGTTGCTTAGAGTATTAATTATACTAAAACGATATAACAAGGGGCTTTATGAATTTGGTATGACACTAGGTAGATAGGTAGTATGTTTCAATAGTAGAGGAAACGTCATAAGGCACTGATATTGTCATTTATTTCTTGATAAATGGGTTCAGTAACAGAGCTGAGGGACCGATATCACAGATCATACGTGTGAAAAACCATTGGAAATTTTAGAAAAACTGATTTGAAATCCAGGTCGAATAGGAGAAAATTACCGCCATATTTAATTATCACAAGTACCTAATCGAAATTTTAATTCGATCAGTAGTATTTTAGCAATACACAGAGATACTCCTGATCTCATCTGAACTGTAGGTACCCTGAATTATTATTGAGGTTAATTTCGAGCGAACCGTCACTTGTCTCTTTAAGCACTCATAGTTTCTGTTCGTTGCGATAAGGAGGGATGGTCACCTCACGCAACGGTTGTGCGTAGGGTTGCCAGGGCCCGATTTTAACCGAACTTCATCCCATTTTACGCAATGCGTTCGACTTTTTCACAGTTTAATCGACACTGCTAAAGCCAGAACTCACAGTGAGCGACTGAAGCAATGCTGACCTTATTAATTTGTATAGCGTTTGAGGTAAAGAAAACCTGTAGGTACAAGATCATGTTTCCGGATCAATTCCGCATGTATTATACTAGTTTTCCACGCGGGTCCGCAGATGGGAACTACCCTCAATCAATCAAAACTTTCATTTACAACATCACAGTTTCTAACAGTCTCAAATCAAAAACTAAAGCACCCAATAATACCATCATTAATTGGGTACCTTACACGTCCAATCATAAAACCTACGTCCAAAATGGTGGAATATAAACAAAATAACGGTAAAAATAACGTGTTAATTAAGAATCGGCGAACGTAATAAAATCGATTTTTCAATCGATCAATAAATCGATTAAACGAATTTGGAGTGAACGATTCACATGTCAACGTGTACAATGGTATATTGGTCTATGATGCTAATTAGATATATGAGGCAGATATACTCATCAAAACAATATAAAAATCAATCACATGTGAAAAAAACTTCTAGTCATTTGGAGCAACAGTAAGTACCAGAGGAGTGTTTTCGCTAAGGTGACAGCGTGGTTCTAGGTCAAGCGGGTCTGGGTAATATGGACGGGCTGTTTGCAAATTATAAAACATTTTATTAAGCCCCAATACTTTTCGAATTACAATGAAAAATGTTTAAAAATAATTGACAAGGCAGAGGTAAACAATATATGTGTGAACCCTCGTTCCCTTGAAAATAGG
This sequence comes from Clepsis dumicolana, assembly GCA_963691665.1. Taxonomy (NCBI): domain Eukaryota; kingdom Metazoa; phylum Arthropoda; class Insecta; order Lepidoptera; family Tortricidae; genus Clepsis; species Clepsis dumicolana. The sequence continues at coordinate 5,010,868 of OY829526.1, forward strand.
CTTTTGGTTGGATATTTTTGACTTATAATGCATTCAATTAAACTCAAAAAAATCTTAACGTTATGCTATTACTGATTTGATTCAATTACTTACTTAACTCGGAAATGATGAAACGGGCTTTACTATAACCATAAACAGGCCTATGATCAAAACAAATCAATATTCGATCGCTTATTACAATTTATTGATAACAAAATCAGCTAATCACCGTCTCATTAATGGTGAAGTTTGAAGTGGAAACATATTTTATACTTAAGTGTATAGAAGAGGATGACGCTTAAATGATCTCAAATATTAGTTAAACTAACATACTGAACAACAACTTTTAAATTATCTTACAAAGTGTCAAAGTGAGAAAAAAATCCATATCAAAATCTTTATGACAATGTCATAAGACTGATTCTAATATGCTATAGTACATGTTGCAAAAACAATTAGTGTTTAGGGTTCCATATTATAATATATTATAGCATATTAGAACAAACGGACAGACGAATAGCGGGGGCTTTAGGTATAGTATTAGGTTCTTGTTGGATATATCGTTTGTTTGCCGTTCAAAGGGCTGTATCCGTATGCATATCATAGAACCGTAATACATAGCTAGAAACTTGAAAATTTCAGAAAATACGTTTTCCTTGTGTAGGAGCTAAAGTTAAAAATTAAAGGTGACCCACTAACTCGTTTGCCATCCTCGTCGTATAAAAAAAACTTATTTTTCGTTTTTTTTTGTCGGTCATACCTAATAATGGTAATACTGGTAATAGGTAAGACACATGGTGGACACGTGTTTCCACAGAAAGTGTGTTATTACGGCCCCTATAACAGGATATAATAAAAATAATTTGTTAAAGTTTTAAGGAGGATCCCTGTTTAGGTTATAATTAAGAAAGCACTATTAGGCACCTACTTGGAAACAAAAATATAGTAAAGTCATTCAAAAACCATAGAGCTATGCTAAACAATAAAAATGCAAAAAGTGTCAGATATAGTTACATACCTATAATTTATACAAAAAACTGTGTGCAATCTTGCACTGCACAGTACAATTTATATTCTTTGGCGCGGCCCCTATACAAGAAATGTAAAAAAAAAAAAAAAAATTTTTACGGTGGGTAATGACGATCCAACTCAATCGTGAGCCACTGTTTTTCGTAGAAAATGTCATGGTGACATCTCGTTACCTGACAAGGAAAATCATTTTGACCTACCTACTTACTGTGAGAACGTTCTACCGTCGGTCAGGAAACAAATGGTTCGACTATACCTACGGAACCCTTCGTGTGCGTGTCCGACTCGCACTTGGCCGGTTTTTATCGTCCTATCAAAAACAAGTAGGCAATCATGACTGGGTGCGTGCGCGCATAAATTAAGACAAATTCGGCTTGCGACACCGCCGTGCCGGCAGAAAAAATAGAATGGTGTCAAAACTTATTTATTGTATGGTGTGGGCTTTAATTATTTGTGTTATCTTTATTTAAAGTAATTTGATTAACGAATAGAAAGACGGTTTCAGCTGTAGGATTTTTTCTATGTTGTCGATTTGACAGCCCCCACTCCCATATATATATGTGGTCTTTCAGGTTAGATTTGTATGGAAATGACAGAGGGACTACTACGAAATTCGAAAATCGAAGTTTGTATCGTGTCGTCCCGCTCACTCTCGTATTAAATAATACTAACTTGAGTGGGATAGCATGATACGAAGTTCGAATTTTGCACTTCGTAGTAGGGGTCAAATGCCAGTGGGCCACGTAGATGATCTACCTCTGTAAAAAAAAACGTTATCATTGAGTAATCTTGAGATAAATGTTTGATTTTATGAAACGTTTTGTAACGGTGCGTTTTTTCGTGCGTTAAAATTGAAATACGCTCCACTACTGTCTATTGTCAACACAATAAAACCATAATATATATACATATAATAAGTTCTCATCATTGTCGTTGGTTCATTGAAAGACTGTACCGATTATTTACTGACTATTTTCGCGAAACAGATAGGTCAATTTATTATCTATATTCAAAATATAGACCTTCGCAAATTATCGCTTAAGCCATTCAGTTAAGTACCTACTTATATGCTGACTCTACCAACACTCCGGAAAAGACAAGTTCAATAAACTATATTACCCTTCGGCTGAAAATGTACAACAAGCAAAATGTACACTACACGCAACAGTAGCAACTGGTAAAATATACAAATCGCAAAATGTACACAGCATAAATACCATTCATTTCGTATGACACTTAGACCTCGGCTCAACACAATAACGCCATCTATAGTTTTTTTAAATATATAAATGCTGTTTTTTTTCATATCTAAAATGGACAACAATCCTTAGTTAGACCATATTCTTGTATGTCGTATACACTCCATATAGGTTCTGAATTCGCCATACTTACTGACCGATCTACACGGTGTCATCACACCCTGTGTGTGTACGATCGTAGCATCTTAACGTAGTCAATTCGTTGGAAGTGTATGAACGGTGTTGGCGCGTCTGTCACAATCACAGCACAGCGGTAACCCGAGCCCACGACACCCAGTTTTCACCGCATCCGGTAACCAAATAAATAATTAAAAAACTAGATCACTCCGTAATCGATTGCTTGTCGGAGTCCGCTTTGCCAACCGATCTTTCTACAACACGTAGTACAGTCAACGAAGATATCTTTGAAGTTTTAATTGATTTGGTACCGTTACATCACAGAGCTTTTTGAGTGAAAATTTGATGACATTCGCTGCGACTCTGCATTGTTATATAAATTTATATCTTAGACAATAACTTATGTAAATAGATAAATATCATGGGACAATGAACACCATTCGACCCAGGCCCAAACTAAGCAAGGCCTGTACTATGGGTAGGTACTAGTACAATAAATACATACTTTTATACATACTAATCATCCAGGATCTAAGAACAAATATACCTATTTATCATACCAACCGGGATCGAACCCGGGACCTCAAGCTTCATAGTCAGGTTCTCTGACCACTAGGCTATCCTGCCGCCTAAATAAATATCGCCTAAATATGGCTAACTTAGTGGCAAATCTCCTGAAATTTGCTGTAAATAAATGAGATGTCCAGCCCAGTCCAGTCCCTGGATCATGGATTTTTCTATGGTTTAGACCAGGTAATTATTCGAATCCCAAAAAAATTTAGAAAATTTATCATAAACCATTAATATTTCCAATTCGACTGTACCAACTAACGAACATAAAAGATTAATTACACCAACTAGAGAAAGGTAGAACTACCAAAAATTACACTAAAAGTACTAATTCACTCACTGTCCACAGTAAATCTTAAAACAGCACTCTTGTATCAGCATTATAAATTACATTAATTTAAATTAAGGCCGAACCTGCTTCTAACAGCTCTTGTTTGTTATGACGGCCAAGTCACTCTTTGATTAACTCCCATATTATGTATAGCTTACGTACATACTTATTCACTGAAACATGTTTTCAAATGTTTTTTTAATGGGTTTTTTAGCTTTTTAGACATGTTTTGGAAAATGTTAAGTAATTTTAGTTTCGTTTTTTTTACTGTTTTAGCTATGTTTAATTTTAGTTTTTATTGTACCGTATCAAATATACCACCACCTACTAACCACTTACCTAATACATTGACTAGTGTATTTAAATACCTTTTTTTAATTTATCATTTAACATTTCAAGGCGCAAGCAATTTTGATAGTTAGGTATATAGCGAAACACATATAGCCAAGTTGTGATGGGACATGATTTCTTGTATGATTGTTTTCTGATACTTGCATAATTATTTTCTAAAAATATGAAATGAATTTCTCTGCAGACTGACTGTGATATTACTTATTCTCCCAATTATGTTTCATAGCCTTGCCAACTCAAATATAAAGTGAATATAAACGCATACAACCACATTATCATTACAATTAAATTAATACTAGCGTTGAACTAAATCTAACTTCTAATCCAAGGTTCGCGTGCCCGCGCCGTAATCAGCGCAATATCATTACGACGTGTCTATTCGGCGGGCGGTTATAATTAGAAGCTTTGAAGTAGCCGATCGAAGGTGTTACTGTAATTATTCTACTGTGGGCATTGACTTACTAACACTAACACCAAAGTCTAGTACAAAATGCACGAAAAATGTGTCCCAGTACAACACGGCATTTTTCAATAACAGCCATACGTTATAGCGCTGTCGTTCGAACATACTAAGACTGAGTGACGGTCGATTACGAGTAGTGGTCTTTTGGTTCGGACGTTTTCAAGCGCTAACTTGAAATCCAAGGTGTTGGTAAGTCAATGACTGTGGGGTTTTTACGATCAAACTGTGGTTAAGGGTAGGCCGTTGGCGGTGGTAGCATAGGAGGAATAAAAAAAGATATGCATATACATGGTTTGATGATTAGTGATAATAAAAGTACCAAAATCAACAAATTACAGCGTAAAATATCGATTTTAGCTGACAAAAGGATAGGCCGATTCGAATGTGTCCGTTTGTACTAGAAAGTGGCTTTTTAGCGACGGTTCTCAACTAACTTCAATTACACCGAACTCAGTTCGCCGTTTTTGAGATATTGGGCTTTGAAATAATAATAAAAAAAACTGAGAGTTTGAAGTTGTCTAAAGTTGTATTTATTTCGTCATAAATTATCATGAGATTTCTTTCTAATTTTTTTTTTTTTATACAACGAGGAAGGCAAGCGAGCAAGTGGGTCACCTGATACTAAGTGATCACCACTGCCCATAGACACCCGCAACTCCGGAGGGTTTGCAGATGCGTTGCCAACCTAGAGGGCCCTTATTACATTTTTACGCAAATTATGATCGGTAATTCAACCAATTGAATCGTCCATGTGTAGAACTCTACTTACTAGACATTTTGTGTTCCAATCGACATCGAAGTAACTTAGTTGTATGATGTGATGTGTATTTCAACCTGCCATACGCTTCGATTGATGTACAATTTACTACACAATAGCTTACCCGTAAATTACATTCTTATAGCATGTAATGAGTTGATTTGATTACAAAATTACAATGTAATTAACCTTTCTTAATATGGCTAACGGTAATGGTGTGACTAAAGAGGCTGTGTTAATTATAATTGCGTTTTATTAATGTTATTTTGAGTAAGGTGATCGTTACAATACAATACATACCGATTTATAAAAGTGTAAATTGAGCTGGCCAAAGTCACAATGGGCCACTTTTTTTTAATCTAAGCTTAAACTAAATAAACTACAACTTAAAACTAAATTAAATCTAAATAAGGCCCCCGTGGCATAGTGCCCAAAAGGCTGGCAGCGTTGCCTGGCTGAATAGCGATGCTGATTCTTTGAGAGAGAAAACTGCCAGCCCTTTGGTCACAAGTTGCATCAACTAACTCAGTATTCGAAATAATGTGAGACTATTCGATTTTTTAAATAGGTGGATATGGGCAAAAAATTAGTACAAGAAAATAAAATATAGAGAAGTATGAAATCTCGCGTAGGTAGTGAGCATTTTTTTATGGGCACTAAATAACTAGTTTAGGCGATCTAGTCTTGGGTTGTGGTCTTGTGGTTCATCATACTGGCTAACTTAGAAGGAAAATTATACAATACATTACAAGAAATCTTTATTGAACACCACATAACAAACAAAACAACAAAGATACAACAGAAAATACAAGGTAGCTAGCAACAGGCGTCCTTATCGATACAGAGCGATCAGAGGGTCGAGCACGACTTTACGAATGCTGCGTAACGTTACGGTTATCATATCGAGATCGAGAAACCTCATACTAAATTTTAGTTCCAAATACGCTCACGGGCGGGCGCTGTTCCAAACGTCATACACACTCGACAACGTTACGCAGCATTCGTAAAGTCGTGCTCGACCCTCAGAAACTGTAATTCCAATCCGATGCCGAGTGTCAAAAAGTTGCGCAATTACCCTGGTGTATTTTGCAGTAGTCATCAATGGCAGTAGTCTATATTTTCTAATCTCTTTGTCTCTTGTCCCACAGGAGCGCCTAGGCAGCGGCGGGCTGGGCCTGGGCGGCGGCGGGTTCCGCGGCGGCTCGCAGCCCTCGCTCGCCGACTTCCAACCGCCCTACTTCCCGCCGCCCTTCGCGCCCGCGCCTCACCCCGCCAGCCCGCACCATCAGCAGCAGGTAAGCCCCTACAGTGACCTGCGTCGTCTCAATACAGGTGGCGGCCAAAGGCCCTCGCTCTTGACTTCCAGCTGCCCTACTTCCCGCCATCCTTCGCGCGCCCGTACCTCACCCCGCCAGCCCGCACCATCAGCAGCAGGTAAGCCCCAACAGTGACCTGCGTCGTCTCAATACAGGTGGCAGCCAAAAGCCCACGCTCTTGACTTCCAGCTGCCCTACTTCCCGCCGCCCTTCGCGCCCGCGCCTTACCCCGCCAGCCCGCACCATCAGCAGCAGGTAAGCCCCAACAGTGACCTGCGTCGTCTCAATACAGGTGGCAGCCAAAAGCCCTCGCTTTTGACTTCCAGCTGCCCTACTTCCCGCCATCCTTCGCGCGCCCGTACCTCACCCCGCCAGCCCGCACCATCAGCAGCAGGTAAGCCCCAACAGTGACCTGCGTCGTCTCAATACAGGTGGCGGCCAAAGGCCCTCGCTCTTGACTTTCAGCTGACATGCAACGTTGAAAGACATTGAAAGCCATCTGCTTTAGTACCCATTTAGCACCCTTAGCAAGGACTTACTAAGGACGATAAAACCAAGTGGACTGTCAATGTCCATACAATGCCTGTGTAATTCTGCTGCTGATAAATCCTGAGTAGAAGATGAACTGTTTTGTTCAGTTCTTCCGTTTTGAAGAAATTCTTTCGTTTTTGTTTCCAATTCAGTGAGACTACAAAGTAGTCTCAGTAATATGAGCCGCGAGCACGTCCGCGCGGGCGCCGCCGGCCGCGCGCCGCTCCCGCCGGCGGGCTCGGAAACACCATTCCTATTTCAAAACATTCCAAAGGGCCATATCCTGATGTTCAAATTAATGGTCTTGAAAATTAAACTTGCCAAATAGAAACCATGCTTGCTTCACATATAATAATAGTAGTTTTCGATATAAGTGCGGAAGGTACGTCATTTTGCACGAGCCCCGAGGTGTCTAGGCCCGAGCCGTCAGGCGAGGGTCGAGACTCGGGACGAGCGAAAATGACCTCTCCGCACATGTACCAAACGACGTATTTTAATAAATTTGCGAAAACATGGCCCACCTCCACCCGCAGGAGCCCGGCTCCATCCTCCTCCACCGGCTTCTTGGTAAAGTAAAACGCGTTAGTACGAAAAATCCAACTTTCCGCATGATAAGATGTATGTATTTATTTTTATTTGTATGTCTAGTCTTTTTTCTGATATCCTGTCAATCGCCCGAAGGTTAACTGGTAGAGATCCCTTTAAGGGATAAGTTCGCCTTTGTACATTTGATTTTGTTCTGTTATCTGTTTTTTTTGCTTTATGTGCAATAAAGAGATATACATACATGCATACATACGTAAGGCTACAAAAAGTACTTTTAAAGTACTTTTTGAGCAAAGTTGCCGCATTAAAAAATGTGCTTTATGTAAACTTGAAGATAGCAACCCTGCCTTCTTCCCCAGAGCCATGGCATGGAGTACGGCAGCGGCGGCGGCGGCGAGGCGTACGCGCAGCACTACGCGCCGCAGCAGCTGCTGCCGCGCCACCACGCCCACCACGAGCCTCACGCGCACCTGCGCCACCACCGCGACCATCACGACATACACGCGCACCACGTAAGCTAATATACACTTACCCTGTTATTCATAAACCTATTTTAACTAAAATGCCTTTAAAGCGTATTAAGGTTTAGTTTATTAATTTTAAACATGGGCAGATGCGTTGCCAACCTAGAGGGCTAAGATGAAATTCCTCTTGTGCCCGTAATTACACCGGCTGTCTTACTCTCCGGCCTCCGGAGTTGCGGGTGTCGGGCAGTGGTGATCACTTACCATCAGGTGACCCACTTGCTCGCTTGCCTTCCTCGTTGTATAAAAAAAAACATGGGCTCCACGGAAAACCAGCGTTGCTGCACTTATTGTGTGTAGCAACTCATGCTGATTTTTCGGTGTCTTTTGTGTCACCATATTTACTAATATGTTATTCGTTTTAAGGAATTATTTTTAATTATTTTTACTGTTAGGTGGTGGCACTCTGGGACCTGAAATAAATATTTTTCTTTCTTTCTTTCTAAAGTTCGTTTGTCCTTTTTTGTCACATTGACATTTCCGTTAGTAAGAAGAAGACAAAACCTATTTTAGCTAATGGAGGCTTGAGTGACGTTAATGAATAAGGCCCTTAAAGAGTAACTACTTGATTGAATCACGCAGGCGTCACTTTGCGGAGGTACCATATTCATGAACTAAAAACTTTTAAGTTATAACACCCTTCTTTTTCGTCGGGGGTTAAAAATCGGTTCAATCGTTTAAGAACTACGGTGCCACAGACACACAAACACACAGTCACATAGCAGTGGTTAGTTTATGTGGTCGGGGGTGAGCAAATTATTTTTTTAGTTCAAAAATATTTACAACTTTAAAAAATAGAAACGCCGGGGCTTTTCGTTTCAAAGGTCTCAATTTTCATCTCAAAAACACAGCTGAACTGATTTTGATTAGAAATCGCGTCCAAATGCGTGCTACAAACAGATACATATATACATTCGTCAAAATGATAACACCCCTCTTTTTGGGTCATTGGTTAAAAAAAATAGCAGAAGTTACAAGGAAAAGTTTCCTTTTCATTAATCATGGTCCATCGAGGACATAGGTAAATAAAATGTTAGGTTTGATCTGGTGTCGAAGCGCATTTTTTTAACTGCTACGTATACGTACTAAGTTGCATTTTATGTTCATACGCACAACATCTATAGTCCAAAAGAATTTGAATAACAATTTTAAATATTATCTGCATTATTACCTACAGAAAAATCTTGACTATTAAAAATCAACCAACGACCTTAAAACGCAAGAAGCCAATCGATTTGTAACGTATCTCGGTAACTATTCCCCTACAAGCTTCGCATAGTTTGCGCCCCTCGGCAAATATGTTATTAAATATACGAGTTATTGGATCAAAGGGGAGAAGCAATTACTTGTTAAACTTGTAAGAAAATGTGCTGTTTAAATCGTTACTTAAGCACCTGCGATTTATTTATACCTACCTCTCAAACAAAACTGTGTCCTAAATTCAATCAAAATATATTTTTTTAAATTACTTATTTTCCTCTTCCCTGATCAAAAATGGCATCTCCGCTCTCCGCATCTCGAATTCAATGCAAGTGGCAACGAATAAAAAAAAGTTAATGCGATTTTCCTTGCTTCTTTCAAAAACGGGAACGGGACGTAGGAATAGCATTTTCGGCCAATACTAACTTCAGTATTAGCTTGTAATAAAATCATGTTGTTTAAATAAAAGGTAAGCGAGTTAAATAATCGTATCCTCGATAAATAACTAAAGAAACTTGTTTAGGTAGTTTCCTTTTCCACTGATCAATCCTCGATCAAACTAATGGCATCGGCTCCAATGCAACTGGCAGCCAATAAAAAAAAGTTTTCTTCTTAAAAATGGAACGTATCACATTTTCGGCCACAATGCGGGTACTTTAGCAGATTAGCGCCGCTAATGTTCCGGTTCGGCAGCGACGGTCCCGCCGTACAATGAAGTCTATATTTTGAGGGAAACTCTATGTCATTTTCTGATTTAATGGCGATTGAAAATGTTAAAATGGCTATTATGAAATGGCGAATGGCGGACTCGTATCTTGTTGCGATTTTAGCAAATGTGAGCGGGATATAAGTACTTAGTTATCGTCAGTAGGTATGATATTGTGTCATTTTTTTTTACATATTAATTTACTATTCCATGACAACTGACTGTCATTAGAATCTCAACCTTTTTATGACAAGGGCTTAAGGGATAGACCAACCGGAACTTTAAATATGCCTTCGTGATTACCTACGTCGTAACCATGTGATCTATACAGGCTGATGTTTTTTTTTAAGACAGAAATTTAAAAATCATTCTTTCATACGTGTAAATATTGTCAACCAGCAGAGTCAATTAAGGAGTGAGAGAAAGTTTTTTTTTAAACTAAAAACTTTACAGGGGTGTTCATTTAGACTTACTCAATCCCAGGCTGATCCGATTGTTCATTAAATCGAACCCTGTACCAATATGTAGATACGTATAGCCTGTCTTTTGAGCATATCATCATACACACAATTTTTTTTGTTGTCCAGTTATCACACGGCGGTTTCGGGTACGGCGGCGGCGAGCGGCGGGCGGACTACGGCGCGCGCGAGCAACATGAATTGGCTTTGCACCACGCTTTGCATTCCGAAGAAACGCCGGTAAGTCCATACCCATACTACGAAATTCGAAAATCGAAGTTCATATCGTATCGTCCCGCTCACTCTCGTGTTAAATAATATTAGCTTGAGAGGGACGGCACGAAACGAAGTTCGAATTTTGCACTTCGTAGTCGGGTAGAGTCTGTAGGGAGGTCTAGCAAGACTGGCCGCGACTTTGTTTGTCGCGCGAGATTATATTACCCGTCCCGTTGCATTCTGAGTGACAGAAAAGGACGGGCAGTTGTTCTCGCGCGAGACAGAAGTCGCACAGTGAGTTGTGCTAGACCTCCTGAGACGGCAGTAGTCCATTGCTCGCCAGGATTGTTATTCTCTAAGGTTCATTGTGCTTTTAACGTCAAATAGTCAAAATAGTTGTAATATTAGTTGCTAGTCATTAACTACTGGGGCTTCTAAACGGGCAACGTTTTTGTTCAATATGTGGCTGGCAACTATTGTTGTCTGACTCTTATTGTGGAAGATAGACAAAGACTCCTATAGTTGCCGGCCACATACCTATTGCAGCAAAAATATAGCCCGTGTAGAAGCCACGTAACAAACGGACCGCTACAGTCAAAAGTTTTCTTTTACTTTACTTGTAATGTCATCCAATTCAAATAATTATCCATACCAAATTTCAAGTCAGTTCGAGAATCCGACCACTAGCAGTGGGTCAAATTTAACTATAATACAAACCGTGTTCTACAACTACAACTTTAATGTGACAACTTTTACCCGCGAATTATTATCAAGATGGGCAAAAAACTGTAATAATATTTACAATAATAGTCATTAAATCCCAAACCCCAGTTAATATTGGACAAAAATGTCCGCGACTCAATCGGAATTTAATAATCCCGGCAAATTAAAGCCAAACCAAACTCCGGGATAATCGGAATGTTGGTATTTTCCCATACATTTTTCTTTCCTAACATTTTCTTAATATGATGTTGCTGGGAAATTAACATGCTGTATTAGAGGGTGAACAAGATCGTTCCGTTCTACGCGATCCTGCAAAAAACTTTTGTATACATATTTTGTATGATTAGGAATCACTCTCAAGAGCTGCACCACTCGTAGGGCTACTTTCCCGTCAGCTTTTTGTTGCACTTGGTTCATACACTTTCAAACATATTAAAAGTCACACACACACACACACATTTTAGCTTGTGTACTTGATCTTAATGTATTAGATTTTATTTTGTAAGGTACAGACCGCACTACTTTGGTTAATTATTATTATGGTCTTTTGGCTGCCACGATACAGGCCTAGCCTAGTGTGGAGTCATTGGTACATATTTTTAAATGTAATTGTACTTTTATAGTTAATAAATTTTTATTTTTTTTTCTTAAAAGGACAAGTTCAGAATAGCGTTTTACGTATACATGTATAGCAGTACCTTTCTGTATGTTTTTCATTGTTGTAAAGTAGCTGTTATATCGGTATGGAACCTTTGGGTACTAAAATCTTTTTTTTTTTAGAATGCTGGCATGGATGACACGACAGGGTTCATGACTGATCTCCCTTTATTAAAAAGTAAGTATACACATACACAGTCATGATTATTTGATTTAATTTTCAATACAAATATAAACACTTTGACACCAACTTTTTTTCGGCGTAGTTCTTTTCAGCCAATAAAAAACAAAAGTGTTGCCATATTAAACGTATAATTAGCCGAAGCTAAATTACCGTGTTGGGTTGGCTCACGGCGCTTTTCTGTCGACTCATCGATACGTCTCGAGTGAGTAGGTACGGTCAGAAATATATTTTCACTAGATACACTTTGTACTGCTTTATCATTATTTGATTAATATATTGATTATTAATATTTTTTTGTTTATGCAAAATAAACAAAAAATTACATGAACAAATAAACAAGGATTTACTTAGAACAAAATTTATTTTTAAGAATACTTTCGATATTCGTAATAAAGTACTCGGCCCACAAAAAAGTGCTGAAAGATAAGGATTAGATTTTTTGTATTTTTTGTGTCAGTAATTATAATTTATTCAAACCGTACCAACTGATATATTTCAAATTGCACGAGCACCGATAAAATAAAATACATATTATTAACTTATCAAACATTTTATTGTTACTCTCTACAGATGACCCGATAGAGATAAAACTGTAATTAGGCCTCATACCGCACTTATCGGATAGGTGTATCGATTTTTCTAAATAGATTGTAAAAAAAAGCCCATCTCATCGCATGCAACGGGTCAATGAATTGATATCGACAAAATAATATAATCGATCAATCAATCTGTATTTGAATAGAGCATTTGTATTTAGAAATGAGACGCGTAAAAAGTGGACACCCTGGTTATCGAATTTTTAATTACAATTCCAAATTCGAAGCGTATTCCAATTTCAAAATGTGAAAGCTCGGACGGTAATTGGCCATTTTTTCTTTTTTTGAAATGGCAGGGTGTTAACTGTTGAGTGCCAGTATGGTGCAAAGTTAATGACACACTAATGTTTATTGTATTAGGGTTGCCATAAAGGAATATTACAATAAGAATGGTTCACGCTGCGTCCGTGTTTGGGGCGTGGCGCTGATCGGGGAGTGCCATTGTCGAGTGCGCAGCCCGGAATTTGTAATCACCCATATTTTTTATGCGAGACACACATTTATTAGCCGTATTTGTATTGTAGCGCTGGTTTTATTAATAGCCGTTGGTAGATGGGGTCCCTTGATATTTTAAGACTATAATGTTCAGTTCAGTGACAGATTTTGTATTTGTTTATTGAAATGAAGTTGCACTCTCATTGAACTCGTCAAAAGAATCATTGTCGCCATGAAGTCCTTTGTAACTATAAAACTTTAACACACTTAGCTTTACAGACTTATTAATAAAAATAATTGTTTCAGCGATAAAAGGCCGAGATGGTCTTGGCGGCGGCTCATGCGCACCCAACGACGTATTCTGCTCCGTCCCGGGGCGATTGTCGCTGTTGTCATCTACCAGCAAATACAAAGTGACCGTAGCGGAAGTACAACGTCGCCTGTCCCCACCGGAGTGTCTCAACGCGTCGCTACTCGGCGGCGTGCTACGACGGTGAGTACTTGTGGCTCTGACGCAGCAAACACAATGACCGTAGCCAAGGTGCAGCGTCGCTTGTCCCCGCCGGAGTGTCTCAACGCGTCGCTACTCAGCGGCATGCTACGACGGTGAGTACTTGTGGCTCTGACGCAGCAAACACAATGACCGTAGCCAAGGTGCAGCGTCGCCTGTCCCCGCCGGAGTGTCTCAACGCGTCGCTACTCAGCGGCGTGCTGCGGCGGTGAGTAGTATCTCTGGTGCAGCAAGCAAAATGACCGTAGCCAAGGTGCAGCGTCACCTATCCCCGCTGGAGTGTCTCAACGCGTCGCTACTCGGTGGCGTGCTGCGGCGGTGAGTAGTATCTCTGGTGCAGCACGCAAAAGTGACCGCAGCCAAGGTGCAGCGTCGCCTGTCCCGGCCGGAGTGTCTCAACGCTTCGCTACGCTACTCGACAGCGTTCTGCGACTGTGAGTAGTTTCTCTTACGCAGAAGTAGCCTTCAGAGCGACAGTTATCCAATGCATCCTATTATGCATTTAAGATATTGAGGATAATTAATTATTTCTTATATTTGCACAAAACCAAGATTACTTAATTTGAAACCAACTTCAGCAGTAGGTATGATGTCATTAAAATTAATTTATAATACAACCATCGTCTTAGTTAGGTTCTGAATATTATTGTATGTCTAGCTAAGAGTGACTTGAGTGGTCTCAAGATACTCAAAGCGACTAGATTCGTTTCTAAATGTTTAATTTAGCTATCTTGAAAGCTTAATCAATCAACACGATCATTTATTTATGCAATGCAAACAATGTCTTAAGAGTATGTAAAGAATTATTTATATTTAATATTTAATTTAATAATTTTATATTTAATTTGCCTAAGTTCATCATCATCGTCAGCCTATCTACGTCCCACTGCTGGGCACAGCCCTCCTCTCAGAATGAGAGGCCTTGGGCTACATAGTAATTTGCCTAAGTAGGTACAAAGAAATAAGGGTTTTACAATCCGCGCTGGACCCGCGTGAGAAGCTGTGCCCAGCAGTGGATCGTGAAAAAGGCTGTTTTACGGATTTTATTAATTAACTAGCTTATGCCTCGCGGCTTTGCCCCCGTGAAACATTTCGACCTGGCTAGTTCCCTATCCCGTGTGAAATTTCGAAAAATCCCTTCTTAGTGGATCTCCATGACATTCAAGGTGTATGTGTACCAAATTTCAAGTCTCTAGCTTTAGTGGTTTAGCCTGTGCGTTGATAGATCAGTCAGTCACATTTCTGTTTTATATGTCTAGAATCTAGACATTACTGTGTCTAAATCTAGACTCTAGATTACTGTGTCTAACCCTGTTATTCATAAACCTATTTTAACTAAAATGCCGTTAAAGTTCGTTTGTCCTTTTTTGTCACGTTGACATTTCCGTTAGTAAGAAGAAGACCAAACCTATTTTAGCTAATGGAGGCTTGAGTGACGTTTATGAATAAGGCCCTAAATCTAGACTCTAGATTTAGACACAGCAGAGCCATAGTTTTTGAATTTGCATGTTACGAGTAGACGAAGTGGAGCAAAAATTGGACGCCTAAAAATATAGCAACTATCTGGGGAATGTGTAATATGCATAGTTAAACTTTGCATGAAGTATAAACAAGAATATTTGCAAGTTTGTGAGAAAAAATACATGAACATCATATTTACAAACACTTTAACGATACATACTTAGGTACTTAGTTGCAGACAACTGTGTGTAAGAAAAGAATTAAGCTAGAAGCAGTAGATGACTACTAAGAAAATAAATAACATCCCACTAAATAAGACTGACATACTAGCTCGATCATCAAAATATCTATGATCGATAAAAATGACCATAATTTAAGCCCACATCATTGCTAAATCAACATACAATTATGCATAAAAAATACAATACGCACCTGACGTTAGGCCATTATAATAATGCCTTCGATAAACGCTAGATAATTCATTTAACTTCATGCATAATGTAATAATTCATAAAATATTTTTAACTACAGAAGCCGCGGTACGGAGCTTCATGTTTTAGTACTTTTATATAAGTTGGGACGGCGATCCACGAGCAGATTTGCGTTTTTAGTTATTTGCTCGCTCCTTTTTTAACATAAAGATGAGACTGCTACTTTTGATTCCACAATTGTGAAACAGAATCGTATGTGTTAACTGTCTAGTTTTTTTATATGTTAACTAAATTGAGTGTACTTAAGTTCCTGGACATTCATTAACACGAACTAAAACCAAAGAGCTACACGCACTTGTTCTAAAAACAATTATTACTAAATGAAAATTCAGTCGATATTGGTATATCCCCATAGTCAGGGTTCCGTAGTCGACGAGGAACCCATATAGTTTCAGCATGTCTGTCCGTCTGTCTGTCTGTTGGCAGCATAGCTCACAGCTCACATACTCTCGGTACTCAGACAGCTGTAAAATTCGACATACATGAGAAATGAGATGCGTAATAATTCTTACTAGCACTAGCTTTATTTAATCGCGGTTGTAAAGCATCGCATCGTTCACTGGACCATCAGCTTTGCCACATTTTTTGCACTGGCAACACCGCTCAGTTTGCGGGCTGCGGCTACAGGCTTGTACGGTCTCGTTTCGGTTGGCGGTTATCGGTAATACTTAGACACTTTTTATATGCGGTTGGAAGTAGGTCGGGATAGGGCAAGAATGTTTAAGCTGGATAGGTCTATGCGTTCTAGTGTAAAAATGAAGTTATTATACTTTTTGAATTATCACTGAAACATGAATACTCAGAAAAAACTAGAAAAATATTGCTGACCCCGGGAATGAATCCTTGACACTCCGTGTCACGTGACGTGCCGCTACACCACACTTAGTATTGGTACACAAAATGAAAAAAAAAAGACAAACAAAAGAAAACAAATGAAATTAACTTTATTTAGTAGTAATATAAAAATAGTAGTGCCACTGTCAAAAAAAATATTTTAAGAAGCCCGTCAATAAATGATGGAGTCAGAAACAATTGAAAAAAAAACGTGTTCCTTTTTAATTGAAGTATGTAAAAATTTGGGTCAATGTAGAGCCATAATCTGCAACTTCAGTAGAACCTGTTGTTAGCGGTTAGCATCCGTATTTTTTCCTGTATTCGTAAAAAAATAACAATAAGTACCCTAGTATCCTTCCATGTGAAACTAATGTAAGGTTGTTTTCAATAAACACTTGACTAGGTATTTATTTTTATTGAATCCAATACAAGTGTTTTCATTATTTTCTCTCTTAAAAAGGACGAGCAAAATTGGAAGGATTATTAAAAAACAATTGTTATTCAACGGTTAGTCAACGGTTATTCGTTAGTTGAATGTTGCCATCCTTCTGACAGACACAAATGTCAGCTGAATTATGTTAAAGTAGGCGGTGATGTGGCATGGTGATTGAATGTCCCTGCACCATGAGTTGTTGCTCTGTCAATACTGTCAATTTATCGGCATATTAAAAATATTTTTATTTTATAATTCATTTAATAACTGCTGATTAGTTAAAGTTGAACTTGCTTGACGTTACAAAACTAACTATTAAGCATAAGGGGTCAAAGTTATTGCCGAAACAAAGACAAACTCGCTATCTTGCGCAATAGTCATGTACTCGGAAACTTTTAATACTTGGTGTAACTATTGTAGTTACTATACCTACTATATTTTTAGTATGAACTACCTAGTCAGGTATTGAATAAGTACATTAAGTAGGTATTCTGTTTACAATTATTTTTTTTCTAATTTGTACATTGTAGCAAGTAAATAAACAATCGAAGACAGTGTAGGTAAGTAATTCCACACTCCAGACAGTGTAATTCCATTTCAAACTATACGAATACCTCTAAAAATTGAATATTAATTATAGTCTAAATTACTTCACCATCAAACTGCTGTAGCAATTCTAGATCGATATCTCACTCAATAGTCTCAACTTCTGTCTCGCTTCTGAATTGTAATCGGTCGGTAGTCACGAATCGTCACACCCTCGCCACAGATTATAAAGTTACGGCGCCGGTGTAGTGGTGTGGCAACACTGATTGTGTTTGATCCGGTCACGGTGTGACAGTTGCTGTCTCCGAAATAGTAATAACCCATACGCGGGGTTCTCGCCAAAAACCTTATGAATTGTGACCTCTGATAGTTTTTAATGCTTAATTTTGATACCTTAATGATAGGAGTCTCACGAGTAACTCGATTTATTTATGCAATATAAGTAAATTAAACAATACTAAGTAGTACTAAAGCGTGGTAAAGTACCGTTTCAAATAATTAAATAGGTATGAATTATCTCGAAGTTTCAAAGGTGTTAGACACGCAACGTTCTACCTACGTGATAAAAAGTTTGACTTAGGCTATGGGGTAATCATAATTATTTAGTTAAATAAATATTTAAGTAGAACGTTGTTGTGTCAATTCATTAAGGTACCTGATCAAGGTCACGGACTTTTGATAGGGTTGCTTAACATAAATTTAAGTCATACCACAGGTAAAAAAGTTCAAAAATGCCCGATAATTTTTTGCTAATTTTATCGCGCGGCAACTCTACATTTTATATACTATTATATATAATATCTATTTTATATACGACTAGCATTTTTTTATTTATTAATCGTAAACGAGCAGGCGGGTCACCTGATGGAACGTAATCAGTAATCACCGCCGCCCATGGACGTGCATGCACTCATAGTAAAAGTTATATAGTGTATACTTACGTAGGTAACACTATCGAATCGTATGAATTACGGTATAATTTTGGGTAATCAATTCATATAAATTCAGTCCTAATTCATAAAAAGCTTAAACAGTCAATTACGCTCAGTGTTTTATTTTCATACCTAACCCCTAGGCATCTTTGCAATTTTTTTCCGCCATAGTTTTGTGGCAATGTAACCAACAAGAGCAAGAGTTTTCCTTTTAGTATAATTAACCGTAAAATAACAATGTAACTTAGTTGTCCTATCAGTTTGGATCTCGAAACGGAATTGTAAGTAGGGTATAAATTAAGCTCATGAGGTGTCTACGATAATGGTAACTACATTTAATTTCGTTACTGTCACTCGAGTGTCACTCAGCTACTTTACAGGCTTATTTAACATAAAAAAATTTAACGCCAGACTTGAATAGGTCATCCACGTAAAAAGCTCAACACAATTTGCGATATTAACATGAAAATTGCTCGTCTTAGCGCGTAAATTAGTTTCTGTGTGACATTTGCCTATTTACATGTATCGCTCGCTTAAATTTTATTAAATACGCCCATAATTACATTAAGACGCCGCCGGGAATGTGGATTATTCGTGTAACAATGACAAGAGATACAAGCCAGCCAGCTGCTTTTCCCGCCATTACTTTAACGGTGTTGCCAGGAATTAAAAGTAAAATACAGGCCAAGTGCAAGTCGGATTCAAATAGTGGGGGTGCCGTAGGCTATAACGCTAAAGGTGGTGCTGTTACCTCGCTTGCTGTGCCAAATTTTAAGATTCTACGCCAATGGGAAGTAACATACAATAATTATACTAAAAGGAAAACTCTTGCGCTTGTTGGTTACATTGCCACGAAACTATGGCGGAAAAAAATTACAAAGATGTCTAGGGGTTAGGGCCTTTGATTACACTAGACGCTCCGACCGACAGACGGACCGCAACGAAGTGATTTAGGGATCACTTCGTTGCGGTTCGTTTTTTCCTTTTGAGGGACGGAACCCTAAAAACAAGCGATATCTGGCCAGTGCGTTTTGACAATCGCCGCATAATAAAGGCAATTAGCTGGTCTAAATTCAATTTTAAACGAGCAAAGTGACCGGTGACAGTTATTTATTGTGTGAAACAGTGTTTTTAATTTGTAATTGCGGGCTATTATCGGATGTTGCATGAATTATTAACCGGTCCGCGTGGATAATGTCATGCGGTGCAGTTTACCTACTTTTATTAAAAGTGGTAGTAAACAACTAGTTGCGTAGTTACAGTAGGGAAGGCAAAAGATATACCTACATAATCCTGTACAGTATACCTAATGGAGGAATGCCTTACAGTCAATGGCTCCATATGTATCAACACGAAGCTGCAAAGATATGTATAATAAATACTTATAACCTTATTGCCGCTAATAAAACAAAATCAGTGCAACATGTTTTTGAGACATTTGTGCCCTTGAATATACTTTTGTTCTTTACATGGGGGACGATGGGTTTTGTCAGACTCTTACTGACTAAAACCCCACGGTGTTCCCTTTATCCGCCAGGGCTGGGCTGCGGGAACCCTGGTAGGATGACAACCGTGGCACCGTGCTCGCCCTTGACTGTAGGTACCTGCTTTATCAAAGAGTACAGTATTGTGTACAAGGACAAGGTAAGGTTTTCTTGATACCTACAGCACCTATAAATACCTACACCTACAAAGTGCCTCAACTTTGTACCACTTCGGGACCCTTTCTGCCTTTAGTTAAGACATCTATTGTGAGAAGTCCTTCTTTTCGTTATAACGCCTGTCCATTAAATTAATGCTACAAACTATAGCTAATTAACATACCTATCTCGAAGACAATTACTGAGCCATGCGGAACGCTTCGTAAAATCTGACCCTGTCAAAACAGTACGGTACGGCCGCCATTCTTTCGAAACTCAAAAACACAATGTGTCGTAAGTAGGCACGCCATTTCGATTAAATCAAACGCGAGTTATTAATGGTTCCCGGACTACACAATATGAGTTACTTACGTTTTAGTATTGATAACGTACGATAGAATTAATTGGACGTGAAGATATCGTTCTCAAATGAATGTCCATCACCAACCTTAAATTCAATAAAGAATAGATAATACCAAAGCTCGAAAGTGTGTTTAAAAAAAACGCAATTTGAAATTCGAATCCGCTTATTTTTTCACAGCAATCTTATTTGAAGGTTTTTTTTTAAATCGATGCGTTGGTACTGGCCATTAGTTTGTGATCTGTCGATTCATCCGATTTAGTTTTCCATTGATTCCGAATTCAAATTCATTGTTTGGCTCGTTAGTCGCGGTTCTTTTGTCGATGGTTAAGCGGACGTGTGAAAATATTAACGATTGGATGTAACGGGGTTTTCTCTAATTACGGTATTTGGTATCTTTTGATCGGGTTTGCTTGGCGAAGTGTTTTGAAACAGTGCTTGGTACTCCGGTGACCGTTACCTTACTTTATTATGTTGTACCTATTTAATAGAAATTAATACTGGTACCAATTGAGAAACTCAGAACTTTTTAGGGTTCCGAACCAAAACAGTAAAAATGAATCCTTATAGTGTGACTCGGTCTATCTGTCCGTCACAGTTGGCTATTCTAGGAACTACTATTGCTACTATCGACTTGTTATTTGAAACAGTTTTAGATAATGCTTGTTTACGCAAATATTTTGTAAATTAAAAATAATTAAAAATACTTATAATAGGTAGTTAAATTTTTAATGCCAAAGTTATAAATTTCAATGTGGGGTTATTAGATCGAGTGGGGTATCGTATCATATGAAAGGGCTCTGTTTGCACATTCTAAAGCCATTGTCTAACCCCCATAGGTATGATAGTTTTCGAATCATAAAGAAAAAAAAGAAAAATAAACCGCCCCCTTCCCCCTTGTATCTCCAAAGTTTACGAAGACGAAAAAAATTAAAGACATGTAAAATTTACGTTTATGTAAAGCTAAAGATTACAGGAAGAATAAAACGATGTTTCTAAATAGCACAGTTTTTCAGAAGTTAGACATCAAAAAGTTACATTGTTCCACTGTGGGAAAATGGATAGGGATATGGCGCTATTGGGCTGTCCGTCTATCCTTAGATTAGATAATGGCTCAGAACCCTTCTTTTTCCTTTAAGCGTTTTAATTAAAAGTGGCCAGTGTTTCAGTCAGTAACTTTTTACAAAAAAAATTGTTTTATTTTAAAGTAGAGTCAAAACTCTGTATTTTATTGACCGTTGAACAATAAAATTCATTTAAACCTTTTACGGTGGAGGAAGTAATAAATAATAATGATGTCAACTTTAGCCGCGAACGAGTATTCAAAACGGCATATTGATATAAAGATAAAGCGGCACATTATAACGTTTATTGATCTGCAAAATCATAATTTGAAATGAAAACAACTTGTATTATTAAGTACAAAAGACCTTTGGCAAACGTACCAGCCGTTTATGCCTATATTGAACTTAAATAAATTTTACTGTAATAATAAACTTAAAATGTAAATGAACATTATGAAATAACAAATAACTAAATGGCGTCTGAAACTATCAGCCGTTGAGTTTTCTTGGTGTTTCGAACTTTGTGTATTAATTGGGAAATGAAGACAATACATATTTATCATAGTTACCTACTTACTTACAGCTAATAAATAGTTTCATAAGGGCCTCTTTCGCATCCCAACTATACCTACGTAGATCAGCAAAAATACAGTAATGTCAGCAACGAATTGTGTTAAAAATATAATAGCTATAATAAATATTATTGATTCACTTCCGAACGACCGAACCGTCCGAGATACGCTTTAATTTCAATCAATCATAATCTACGAGTCGCATTCCTGCGCTCGCTTATTCCGAAACTTCATCAAAGAAATTTATCGAAAACAATTTCGTTAACGAGCCTTTATATTCGATGGTTAATACTGGTAGCCAGTTTTGGTAACTACATCCGACATACATACCGACAAACTTACTTTTACCAATCCCAAACAAAAATATTACCAATTTTCAACCTTACCCGCTGAAACTTAACGCTACCACGCATTGTTTTAAAGTTAAAAAAAGTAATGGTCCCAAATAGCTTTCTATACGTCAATCAAGTAAGTACATTTGGCGGTAATCGATAGGTTATCTGTGGCTCCATCTAGCGGCCAGTAGCGATACTACACGCGACCTGTCAAAAGTTTGACAAACGTCATTTTTTACTTTTTTGGCGGCGCGCGTGGGGTCAACGGCTCGGCTTCTGAATGCTGTGATTAAGTACTCGTCTAATGTGGCATTTTTGGTCTTAAATTAATCATAAATGTACTATAGGCATTTATTTCATGGTAAGATTTATAAATGCAATGTTAGGGGCAATCGTCGACTGTAAAAAAATAAAATGTAGATGTTCGAAAAGAAAGATGGATTTAAATTACCTAGAGTAGAAAACATTAATTAGGTACGTATGTAATTAAATGTACTTACCTAAATCGCATTGATTTCTCTTGATAAAGATACAGTGCATCGCATTTGCTTTTACTCGAAAAAAATACCTAGGTAGGTACTTCGGTTAACTGCTGCGCATTCCATAGAAAAAATGTACCTATGCCACCGGCAAACGAAAGCCGCAAATTATTATTTATTATGAAGGTATTCCATTCCCAATCGATGTTCCAATTTTGAACGCAAACGTATTTGTACACTTTCAATAGCTCGTTAACGGTCACATCAAATATTGTGTACAATATTTCATGCTAAATTAAATACTCTTTATTTCATCAACATCTCCCATTGTATCTCTATAAACTGTATTCAAATGCCATCTTTTAATATTTACGCTAGTTAAGTTTTAACTATTCAATTTAATTATTCTCAAGTACCTACCAATTGAAAATAGATGAACGATGAATAAACTTGGTTTAAATAACAAGTGTATCTAATTAAATGATGGAAATATCCTCCCTAGCATGGTAAATTTTGACGACGATATAAAGCATTCGTCACTTTCTAACATGCAACTGCGGGAGGGACAAATTCTTTACGACTTCGATAAACGTTAGTAAGCTATTCTAGGGGGTAAATACAGATAAGATTACATGAACCCTGAAAACTTTACACTCTTGTTCTTTGGGCAGTCGTGTAATAATTTAAGCCAACTTAATTTTATCAGGAAAAACCTTTTCTTTTAACCACTTTAACTTCAAATAGCTTTACTTATTACATCTTCATTTTAAACGTAATATTTAGCCAGTTGGTTTTTATATCATGCAACCAGTGTCCTGGGCCTAGTTTTTATCTAGACTTTGACAGTTACGTACCTACTTAAGTACATGAATTATTCTTATAGGAAAAATTAAACAATACTTAGGTACTAAAACAAAATTATTATATCTATAGGTATTAATGAAACTGCAAAGCGCATACTTAAGTTACTTATAAAGGCGATGATATTGTTACAGAGCCAAAAGTAAAAATGGCGGACGTCTGCTTCGAGAAAAACTGGAGAAGATTGGACTGAACCTGCCGGCGGGGCGGCGGAAAGCCGCCAACGTCACCCTCCTGACCAGCCTAGTCGAAGGTAAACCTTATAACTGTTGAATCATTCGTTACTTAACGGCGGTTCATATCTATGCCTAGCTACTTCTTGCTTGTGGTTGAGCTAAACAAAATAATGTTTAGCAGTTATGTATAATATTAGTAGTAATAGTACATGTTACTTAGAGATAGTAGTACCTAATAAAACCTATATTACTAGTAATAAAACCTGAACGCTAAAAGCAGAACGAATCCAATTCCATTTTTTTCCAGAAAAACTATGAAATATAATATAATTCTAGTGAAAGAGATTAATCACATTGGTCACTTAAAGAAGGTTTTCATTCATTCAGAAAACAGAGTCGATCGACATTTTTTTTATTAGTCATACATTTGCTTGCTTTTTCAAACATGCAAAAACTTTTAAGCGTAACTTGAAAAAAACTGTTTTCTGTGACGTTTTTTCTTGTCATCAACAATCTCTTTGACTGGGCTTGCCCAGAATTCCAACCTTGTGTATAATAAAAGCGTCCGTATGATATCATAGTTTTTTACAAACGCGGCCAAAAGGTTAACCTTCCTTACTTCCGTTTCCAGCGGAAGCGGTGCATCTAGCTCGCGATTTCGGCTACGTCTGCGAGACAGAGTTCCCCGCGCGCGCGCTCGCGGAATACCTCGCGAGACAATACGCGGAGCACGACGCCCGCAGACGCCGGGACTTGCTACAAGCTACTAAACAGGTCAGTTCTTCCACAAAAGGTACCTACTGCCTACAGAATGGCCATTACCAGTAGATCTAGCATAACTCACAGTGCGACTTCTATGTCGCGCGAGAACAACTGCCCGTCCTTTTCTGTCACTCAAAACATAACGGGACGGGTAATATGTATAATCTGCGCGCTAATGTGCGCGACAAACAAAGTAGCGGCCAGTCGTGCTGGCCCTACAGTATCAGTTGGCGATTGCGGGTATTTAAGGGTCCCTGTGATGCACGTGCACAGTCACGGCACATATTGGTATATGTAGGTACCTATACATCACAGTCTCACAAATAAGTACTCATACCTTATTACCGCGGCAATAAGCTTGATGTGTACATATTTTTGCAACTTTATGAGAATACGAGTACATATTACTGCCCTTGACTACACAGCCTTAACGAATACCTACATAGATAGATATTATACGGTCAGCGAGATCAAGGCTTGTTGAATAAACAAAATAGTACTTTTTTGATGTAGGATGCGGAAAGTATGTCCTTGTGCAGCAATAGTCCCGAGGTCTGGGCCCGAGCCGTCGGGACGAGTGAAAATGACACTTTCGTACGTGTACCTACGTTTTTTAATATACTTGCGAAAAAATAACAATGAAACCAAAGGTACTTAGTGAACCGACAAAAGCTTTCTTATCCCACAAGCCGGCGCCCGCGGCAAGGCCAGGCGGCTGCACGCAGCGAGTTTCCACCGGCGCCTTTGCAAAGTAAAAAACTCTAGTGCGAAAAATCCAACTTTCCGCACGATACGTAGCTACAAAAAGTACCACTTTTTGAGGACCTGTATTAGCTGTTTCGGACCCGGCCAGTATATATTTTTAATACCTACAGTCGTGCGGGTTGATTACATGTCATTGTCAATTTAATTACACATGTCACTATACTTTATCATAACCCACTTTTTTAAGTCTAAAAGAGTTAAGTAGAAAATAATAATTCGGTTAATTGTAAAAATGTGGAATGTAGAATATAGTTACCTTGTAAGATTAATAACGAAACTTGCATGCTGTATTATTGGCTATTTGTATGCCTCAGGGCACAGCATGGTGGTACTATACACGTAAGACCTGTGTATACAAAACTGTAATTACCTATGTTTTTTGACAAATATATTTGTTTTTTTTTATACGACGAGGAAGGCAAACGAGCAAGTGGTTCACCTGATGGCGAGTGATCACCACTGCCCATAGACACCCGCAACCCCGGAGGGTTTTCAGATGCGTTGCCAACCTAGAGAGCTAAGATGAAATGCCTCTTGTGCCCGTAACTACACCGGCAAATATATTTGATTAAAGAACTAAAAACAATTACTTTGCTCACCCGCAACCACAAAATCGCAAAATTGTGGTCGCGGGTGAGCAAAGTACCGCCTGATTCAATAAACTATATTTAATTAAAAATTTTTTGTCTCCAGGTGACGAAGGAGCTCATGGACTTGCTGAACCAAGACCGCTCGCCGCTGTGCAACACGCGGCCGCCGCACCTGCTGGAGCCCGCCATCCAGCGGCACCTCACGCACTTCTCGCTCATATCCCACGGCTTCGGGGGGCCCGCCATCGTGGCTGCCCTCACCGCTATACAGGTACTACACACTGGTGGCTAGCCCTCGTCTTTGCGGCTGCTACATGGTTGGCAACAGAGCTTCCACCGCCGCGACCTTGGCCTGTGGTTGTTGCTCGGTCGCGACAACCGTCTCAAACCCTGCTACAACTTCAGTGCGCCTAGAAATCGCGGCGAGAAAACACGAAAAATTGCTCCTTACCTTTCAAAATTCCAAAATGTTGGTGTCGCTTTTGCAATTTTGAGTGCAAGTGAAAACATAACTGAACTGCGCTGAGCTCGCGTGGTTGATAACGCGGTCTGCAACACGCTCGTGCGGTTGCCAACAAGCCTTCCACCGTCTTTCATATTATATAAATAATTATTTATTCTTATGACGGTGGTGCGAACGCGTTGCCAACGCACGCCCGTAAACCAAGGGCGCTGCAAGGTTGTTTATACAAACGGTTGGGAACCGACCAAGGTCACGGTGGTGGAAGGCTCTGTTGCCAACCGTGTAGCAGCCCATAATCTCCACACATATTGTAAGTCCTCTATTATGCGTTCAGAAACCGTAGGAACCAGCATTGCTGCAGTCAATTTTCGTCTTCAAAAACCAATACAATAAAAAAAAATAGGCCTCCATTCTAAATAAATAATCGATACGAAACATCAGCTCGATGTGTTTGTCTATAATAATAAAAAACAACCAAATTCGTAACAGGTTAATGATGCCTTCGGCTTTTGAACCCATCTTAGAGTACTTATAATATGTGTGTAGATAAAGCAATGTATACAACTCCACATAATTAGGCCTTAAAACACTCGTGTGATCCTATTATGAAACGAGGCGAAAGGGGCCCTCTTTATGTAACAGTTGCATAAAGTACTATTGTGTACTGCGTCCGATCTGAACACATTAGACACTAGACAGTAGTACCTACTATTTGTATGATAAAATATGACGGAGAAATAGGATGACGGTACTACTTACTACTGCTTCGGGTCCTATTTTTAACCGACTTCAAAAATAGGAGCAGGTTCTCAATTAATCGGAATATTTTTTTACCATTCATAATGTCACAGGCCGTTTTCAGGGGAAACAGTCTGTTTTAGGTAGCCTACCTAAGGTTTTTGTGAAGGAAACAAATTGCAAGTTTAATACATTTATTTATACAAAAATCGATGGGCAAAATGGGAAAATTGACAAGTAAAATAGAGAATCTCAGGGGATTGAGTTCGAAGACACTTTTGAAGATACTGGGTTCGATTACACGCTAATGTGGCCTACACTTCCCTCGGGTGTCTGGATCCTCCGGCGACGGCGAAAATAGGGCGCAGGCGTCGTAGAGCAACCAGGAGTGACCAGGGGGCTCGTGTGGTGACGTGGTGTTGAGATGGTGTGAAGGGGACCGTAGCGTGCCAACGGCTAGCCTCTGAGTAGGTTGCGAGAGGTCGGCAGGGGTCCGTTAGGAACCAGATTTCCACGGGTAGCGTAGTTGCCCTGTAAATAACCTGGTGTGAGCCAAACGTCCATGGTATGCTCGCACTGCCATGTTCCGCTCTCCGGTCCGACTATTCCCGAGGGAGTGGGAACCAGATTAGCAGTGCATGGCAATACGGAGGGTTATACGGATTTACAATTTAGCTAGAGTCAGAGAGTAAGCTTTTACAGGTTTCTAGTGAGAGTGTATAACAGATTTACACAATGTGACCGTTGGAACTTTAAATTCCAACCGTTCTAGGAAGCCGTTAGGTTTTAAAATAAGCGCTATGTCTATTACCGTAGAGCAGTGAAATAGGGACGGATTAAATTATAATTAACTGTCCGGAGCGCTATTAAGGTACAGTAATGCTTCGGACAGAGTAACAGAGTGGAAACCTATAGAATTAAAATAAATTACAATAAAAGACACAAGTAGTGTAACACAATGATAAAGTACAGAAACGATCAGTATTCTTACCAAGTTCTAGGCTGGCTGGTTCCACTCAGGAGGTGTAGAGAAATGTACGGTCTCCGGGCCGTACAGGCGGTTTTATGGTTGAGTGGAACCGGATACGGATAACCAAAAGATTTTGAATTGGGCGACGCCCATGGGCGTGTCCATGTTTCTCATTTTGAATACCAACGTATTATTTCTGTGTAGTGTGTAATGTAGTTTTTATATGTTCTATGTTGGCTAAGTGCAAGTAGCGGTTGTTAATTAATTAATTTACAACCGATGCAATTTTTAATTAGATTTAAATTAATATTATTCACCTAAGTGCGGAAAAGCGCCATCTAGCGGATTATGGCGGAACTTTTAATGTCCAAGAGCTTGCGTATTGTGACAATAATTATGTATAAGGACCTAGCCTACATCGCAATTTAGACAACCTGGGAACAGCCTCAGAACACGGACTTGAACTTTATAATTCAATTGTTTCTTAATGCGCTCTGTTGTAACATTTTCTTTTCTTCTTTTCAGAACTTCCTAAATGAGTCCCTGAAGCATTTAGATAAACTATACCCACAAAGCGGCATGGTGTCGTCTTCGATGGACAAAGCCAAAATGGACCCCGACATCAAGAAGTAACACCAACATAACGACGGAAACGTCGGGATCACTCAAGCCGCACCACAGTGCGTGACTAAATTAGTGACCAAGGAACTATGCATTCAGCCGAAAATTACATATCGATCACAGACCGCCAACCTACAAAAAAATAATGAAGATTGCATATTTATTTTTATGACGATCTTCGTTCGTGGCCCGCATACAAAAGTGCAATTATAATACTCAAGATTGTGAGATTTGTAAATATAGATATATAGTAATAAATACCCATAGTATTAATTAGCATTTACAGTAGATGTAATTCTCAGGCCATGATTTTGTGCTTTCCTCGAGACGGAACTATTTTTATTACGAGGTTATGAATTAAACGCAATGGGCAAACACCGCAATAAATGACATATCAAATTGTAAATAGTTTATTGTACATTATGTGCCTACATTACATACAATACGGCTACGGCTATAGAAATAATGCGCGTACAAATGTTTGCCACACTTCAGTAAAGGTAGTTTTCCGAGTGCTTAGTAAAATTTTCTTAGCGACCACCCCCTTAGCATGCTAACGTTTATCCACGACATAAAGCATTTGTCCCTCTCGCACTTGCATATTTGTTAGAAAGTGACGAATGCTTTGTGTCGTGGACAGAATTTACCGTGGTAAGGGGCTGCATATCGCCACGATACTTTTATTGCGAGTATATTGCCTCTCTTGTTGTAATAAAGTTACTTTTACGATTACTTTTTTCAATAAAGTTCAAAATAAAAGTACAGGTTTACGTTCCTCGCTTTTTGTGATTCTTTTTCTTTAAGAATAAGAAGAATGGCAAAGATTCTTACGCTCATATTTTTGCAGCAGTACTGTACTAAAGTTAACATAGCATTTTCACCGATCGTTCGAATTTAGTAAGACCTCCTTAGTTTGTTAAGTAATTAGGTATATAGTTTTGCTAGTGAATCAATGTGAAAGTGTGCCAATTAGTTAAATAACGGATGCCGGTGGGTTTCCGACGAATAAGTATTTAATATTTATTATTACTGTCTCATGTACATAGTTACGAGTTACTGTCTTGCCTGAACGAGCTGCTGGCTCTGTTGTGTGATACTTGGCGAACTAATGACTACTCTACAATAGCAATAGATATAATATGGAAGTAGAACTGACAATGCTCCCGAAAGTGATGAAATAAGCACAGTCAGCAGCTAAAGTAGCTAAGCAACCGACGCCTTCTCAATGATCTAAGCACGGCTCTATTGTTACAGACATAAGAGCTCGTGCAGATCATTGAGACCGCTTCGGTTGCTTAGCTACGTCTGCTGCTGACTGTACGTACAGCTAAAATAAGTACTGAGTTTCCCCGGCTCGCGCCTCTTAGTTTTTGAAATTTATGTGCGATATTACATTTGTAATTTATCATTAGCTTTTCGGCAACGTAAAACATATAAGGAAACCTGCACAGTCCTGTGAAGTAATTTAATGGTGCGTGTGAAGTTTCCTAATCCGCACTGAGTCCGCGTGGGAGCAATAGCAGGGACGTCTGCTGGTGGTAATGATGATGATGATGGTCGTTGAGTCGTTCAAATCGCCAAGTAAAGTACAAACGTGTATTAAAGTCTGTTTTAGCCTTTTAGGCTTTATCGATGAATGTGTCGATATTCGAAGCGTCCGCTTTAATGTACTTTTGTGATTTAATTTAGATGTTCATCACTACGCACTTGCTCAACACTCTCAATTTGAAATGATAAACTGTAAACATGTGCCAAATGACAATTTAAAATATAAACTTTACTTAGGTAGGTAAACAAGTTTTTGTTACTTTTCTAATCAAAGACTTGTATCGTTCTAAGACATATTAGTTCGCCATATTTTAAATTAATAAGTAATTTTAACCTTTTAACCATTGGGTCAATTTTCACAGCGGTTAAAAGTTAAGATGCCATTGACTTTTTAATTTTAGCAAGGCACTCGCACTTTACTACCACAGATAAAGAAAATCCTGTTCAGTTATAGGGGTTCTGTAAATACAAGGCATTTGAGATTATTTTCAATTTACTTTAGTTTACGCTTAGTTGACATCAGTAGATTCTTTACTTTTCGCTGAATACCTCATTGTCAGATAAGGCTTTGTGAAGCTGGATCAGGGTAAACTGTGATGGAGACGCACGTTTGGTGAAGTACAAAACTGCCATAGCAAAATATTTAGTAAAGCGGTAGGTGTACTCTGCTTTTAAAACCCTAGAACATGTCTTTGAGGGTTAAGGGTCAAACCAGTACCTACTTATGTGAGTGCGAAAGGGATGGGTGCTTTATGTCCGATAAACGCCGGTGTGCTAAGGTTTAAGTATAGGCCGACCAAATAGTCAAGAAAACGGAGAAAAAAGAATTAAACTTTCTCATACAAATTTGTTGCTATATTTCATACGTTTATTTCTTGCCTTTTTGGTCGGTCTATAAATGCAGAGCGCTGACAAAATCTTTAGCGGCTGCCAGCCTGCCACTTTGCGTTATCGATGTTCACACAGAGATCAACATCACCTTGGCTGGGACGGGCCTTCAATGCGTCTTTTAGTTCAGAACATTGTTGGTAAATAGTGTCTGTACTACTTGGTGCTACAGATTGGGGCTTCAACACAACCAAGGTGACTTCTGTCGGCACCTTGGAACTACCAAGCTTCCTTAGGGGCCCTGGGACATTCAATTGCGATGTGTTACGTTATTGACAATTCCAATTGAAGTGCCATTTGATAATGTTTTTGCTTCAATGACGCCTGTATTTCACAAGCTCGTTGGGCCTATTGGGGCGTCTATTAACTGTATCCAGAGCTACCTTCAATCATGTAAGTAACTGACATTGACAAAAGCTTCGATTGGCTTGCAAACAAGCAATCGCGATCGCCAATCCCGTAGAATTGATAATCGCAACTGCACAGCACGGAGCTGCTTTAAATTTAATTGTGGCTGTGTCGCAAATGTGTAAAAAAAAATTTTTTTAACTTCGGCACGAATTTCAAAATGGTTGGTTGTGTATAAATGAAACTTCGTCACTTTTGTAAAGATATTTGTCATAAAGAATGTCGATTGTGTTTGTTTCGTTTTCTGGAGTAAATGAATGATGTTATATCAAACGTTGTTATTATCATTATTTTTATTTAGCGCTATCAAGATTTTTTCCCTTATGTTTATTTATTTATTATTACATGGTGAATTAACAGTTAAGATCATTCACAATGTTAGAAGAATTACATTCGATTTATAATTATTAATTAAATATAATGCATATTAAAATACCATAATAATTATAATATTACTTTAGCTAGGATTAATAAATCTTAATGCATGTTAATTCAAATTACTAAAAATTCAATAAAATTACAATAACTATACCTATGAATTAAATTTAGTTACAATTATTACACGTTAAATTACAATTAAGTATTACATTTATGTTAAGTACACACTTAAAAATGCACCTAATTTAATTACGTAAGTTGTCCACTTATCCACAAACACATCAACCTCCCGCATATCACTAAGCATCGCGTTTAAAAGAGCAATAGAGCAATCGCCCTTGGCGTGGGAGCGTTGAGCGCGTGTCTCGTGCGCAGGCCTGCGGGGGCCGCGAACAGGCGCAGGCGGCAGCGAACGCCTACTCGCATGTACTTCTGGGGGACGAACAGACGGAGACTCTCCAGGATAGACGGGCAGCTTATTACACCCCTCAGAATCAAGGTATAGTGTACCATAAGCAGTTTCTTGCGTCGAAATTCCAGAGAGTACATGTCCACCATACCCAGGACGAATGCTGACGGGTATACCGTACAGGTGGGTAGTAACCATACCTCCGCTTGAAAACGTATCTAGTGAATTTCCTCTGAACTCTTTCTAGAATTAAGGAATATTTCTTCTCAGAAGGATCCCAAACAGCAGCACCATACTCCAGTTTACTTCTAACGAAAGCATTAAAGAGCAGCACAGCTATTCGAGTATCTGCAAATTGAGAGGATGTTCGCATAATGAAACCTTAACAGTTCCAGTTGTGACCCACGATACAACCTCGTCACAAGGAGCCTTTGTTGTGGATTTATCAAGATTCACAGACAAAGTGTTTATTTTGAAAGGTTGCTGTAGTGGCTTGTAGGAAGATTAGTAGGGTATAAAATAAAATGGTCAAATTAATTTCAATTCCATCATGATGGGAAAGACAGATAAAGCAAAAAGTGGAAGGTAAAACATGCCAGTACCCTTGCGGTACCAAAGCTAATAATATTACGCGGTACCCCAACTTTCAACTCGGTCGGCAAACACATTCATAATTTTAAAACTAGTAATATTATTTCTGAACGAATATATAACGAACGTCAAATTTACTGACAGTTAACAGCTGTCAGCATCGGCACCACCCGGCAATCGAACCGCTCAAAAAATAAAAATATTTCCACCTGCTCTTTTGTAAAAGTTATTCAACGTATACAACATAATTTTTAACTGTTGAAGTTTTTGTAATCATGGCTGAAGTGGACAGTGATGATCTAGCGGAGACTAAGAAACCTTATAAGTGTAATTACCAGTTGTTCGACAACCTAAATGTGGTGTACAGCTCATCGTGTTCGATGCTCATCTTTTGGAATAAGTATCAGTTGTTCCTTTACGAGGATTTAAATTTCGATGATGCCACGCGAATTTTCACCCCTGAATTTCTCGTACATGAGATTATAATATCGAATATTTATTTAGCATGCTTGGACTGCAACGGAAACGTTCATGTTACTTCGTTAAAATTTAAAAATAGCCCTCAGAAACGGTTAAAAACAAACTTCCAGCCGCGTGAAAAGAATGTCCTGGCCTGGGTACAGCGTAACGAACACGTCTTAAGTTTGAAATTGGCATGTGAAACTTACTCCCTTTGCCTGAATGAAATAGTCACTGAATTACCTAAGCTGAAAGAAATCAAAATCAAATATAATCACGATAACTGGCCACTTCCAGCCACAACTCAACAAAAGTGCTTGATAACAGCTTGTAAAGTCCCAGAAGACGACGAGAATGTGAAACAATTGTTTAATATCTTAAATGTGAAGGATTATGATCTGGTGCTCATTACTTTCAATAGAATGGACATTTATGCATGCTTATTTCACCCTGACACCTTTGAAGAGGAGTTAGAATTGATCAAACTGTATTCAAGTCCATTGGAAATATGCACAATACAAATTATAGGGTTAGAAGTACTGAATGTTTTGATTATACTTTATTCGGGGACTGTAATTAGACTGCCACTTGAAAACCCTCCACCCACACCCATGCCGCTCCATTTAAACACTAAAGTTTGCAAATTTACAGCAACAAAAAATAGTTTCTTATACACAGATGGAATATCAATGTGGCAAACAGAAGATAGTTTCACAAATATCAAATTCTCCCAATTATTTGTAAGGCAAGTAAAGGACTTTGCCAAGTGCGGTGATCAATTGATCTGCACAACCTATAGCAACCTGTTCTATTTGCTACCTGTTGATAATGAAATAATTTACATAAAGCCCACTCACTCTGAGTATTATCCTGTTGAAAAACTATCTAACAATTCCGAATACTTATTTAAGCTTTTTGAAGAAATTAAGAAGAATGCTGAAATAGTCAAAAAAGTACATGAAGAAGGAAATTACGCTACAGCTTTGGCTTTATCAAATAGATCAGACCTCATGGACAGTGTGTTACAAAATGAAGTTATTGTCTATGAACATTATGAGGATGTTATTAATGAAAATCTGGGTGTCATGCTAATGGAAGACCTAAAAGAGTATTTTAAACTTGGATCTATACATCTTCTAATAAAAATATCAACTTTGCAAATGGAGAATGTTGTTAATGAGGTGATAAAGCAATTATTTAATGCTTCAAAATTACACATATCACTTTATTCTGATGACCAACTTATAAAAACAAATAGTATGAACACACCAGAAAGTTTACAGAAAGTAAATATCTTGGTAACATTTGATAGTATGATAATCAATTTCTCTTCCGTTAAAGTGGTTGTGGAAATAATTTTATACATTCCTGGTGCATCCAATGATGAGCCCGTATGGTCAACATTCTATCACAAAGAAATTACCTTAAATTCAGAGCACTTCATTAAAACAGATTTGATAACTAGCAGAAATATTACTCTGAAAGACCCAGAGGAGCCACTTGAAGATCTTATTCTAAAATTAACCACCAATGAGCATGGCAGTCTCTTCCAATTCTCGAGCATAACCAGCATTAGAGGAAATCTGTCAATGCTGTCTTTGTATGTCAAACTACCTCCAAATTACAGGGACATTTTTCGTAACAGAGAAATCTTTGACGGCCGCTTCAACTCCAGAAAAGCCGAATATTTGTACAGGCGATTATCGTCTCATGAATTTTTGGAGTCGCAAAGCAATTTGACGTTCGAGATAGGTAAACTTAAGGTTGATGTTGAGATTGAGTCTGATGCACTGGAACATGTATCAAATGCTCTCCTGAGGGTGTCTAGTGAGAGCGGAGAGGCTGCTCTGAGAATGAGGAATTTCTTCGCTGAATTGATTTATAATAACTTTGAGTCACACGATCCATCTACTAAGTTCATTAATTACGCCTTGTATGCAGCTACTGAGGTATAGCTATCTTAAATTTGTTAAAAGAATATTTTCATTCAGTATAAGTTTGATAAATTGGGGTGTCATGCATTGATGCATTTGGTATATCCCTAAATTAACATTTTAATATGCTGTTATGAACAGATTGTTCTCATTGTTAGAATGTAACTGTTTATAGCTAAACATACGGGGGGCCCCTTTGTCTTGTAGATTTTTTTTTACTTAATGTTTGTTTGTTCGAATAATTTTTTGTCAGATTTTATAAATTTCCTGAAAATTGAGATTTTCAGTACAATTTCAATTATGACCATCATTCGAACAAATATTACATTAGGTTAGGACAATCAATATTGCGATATTATAGACCCTATCATCCTAATAAACTGTATTATTTTTGTTTCAGAGTGTGTATAAAGGCATCAGACAAGCTGGCAATACAGAAAATATTAAGGAACTTCACACATTAACTGAACAGTTCCAGAAAAATATTATTGGCTCTCTACCCATTTAAATAATCTGCAGAACTCGAATCTTTGAACGTTTATACAAATGAACCCTTTTCTATGGCAGTGCTATTCTACAGCGCGAATTTGATTCTTATACTTCTGCATTTGAGTCGATATTGCACTGGCTGACAGTGTCTAATGGTTGAGAAATAAAATTATTTTTATTGTTAAATGCATGGCACTAGCATGTCAGAATCAATAGGTTATTTATGTAATATTTTCAATTTAAGCATGTGATATTATATAGTAAGATAATAATTTATAATTTCAGAAAAATCCGAGCTAGTTTTATTGTCATACCTATGTCTATGAGGATTGACCATACTGTAATCTTGGCAAGAATTGTTATAAACACAATTACAGCTTTCTAGTACCAAGTCTCTGAGCTAAGCCGCGGACAGACCGACAGACGGACATGACGAAACTGCAAGGGTTCCGTTTTTGCCATGGCTACGGAACCCTAAAAACGACCGCCATAAGATCCTATGACGAGTGAGGATGTTCTAAAATTATGAGTAGGTATAGTTCGGCGATAACAGATAAAACATGTTGTACGGAACCTCCCTTCTTTTGAAGTCTGTTAAAAAGAGGAACAGTTTCCTAAGAAAGTGGCGCGCCCGTAAAATGTTTATTTTTTGATCTGATTTCATTTTACTGTTGTTTCGGGATAGGGTATCGATATTTCAAAACACCTTCGTCCTTAACTAGGTAATCAATCAATCATATTCTAGTCACGCGTTAATTTTGTAGCAATTCGAACTTCGTAACGTGCCGTCCCTCTCAAGCTAATATTATTTAACACGAGAGTGAGCGGGACGATACGATACGAACTTCGATTTTCGAATTTCGTAGTATGGGGGCAGATTTGTTAAATCGATACCCAGGTTCAACTTATTAGAATCACCCGTTACGACGGCCCGACTTGATACGAGGTCACGAGGTGATCCGGTGACGCTACGCTGATCTAGTGAGCGCATAACATTCAGTTCTAATTTTAATCCTGGTCAGGTGAAGTGGCCCTAACTACCTTTAAATTAAAAGCTAGGAATAAAACCTTAGAGCAGGAAAGGAATGGAGATGTTAACGCGCGATTTCCCCTCTGCCAAATCTTTAACATAACATCAAGTCTGATAAAAATGATTAGTCTGTTGATTGTGTGCGTGTTTTTCGCGTTTGTACGCGTACGCGTCGAGTTCTCGAATATCTGTACAGCCAACGGTTCATAAATGTCTAAACACGGACCTTGTGTAACTGGCAATAAGATCTGTGTATAGATATTTTTGAACTGTTGACTGTATAGATATTGGAGAACTCGACTGTACGACAGTTTTGTTTTAGTGTGCGTTTGTAGAAACGTAACAAATTTTGACAGGAGCGTAGACTTTTTTTTTTTTTTTTACATTTATCCATCTGGACAGGCTAAGGTCAAAGACCATATCGCCTCGTCATAAGTTTTAATATTTCTGAATTTGTTGTTTTCACGTCTTCAGTTTTTTCCCCTCTTTGTTGGTATATCCAATTAAACTTCTTTAGTATGTTTTCTTTCAATGCAGTCACATCCAATAAAACTTCTTCAGTAAGTATTTTTATTTTTTTTTCCAATGTAGTCACGTCCAATAAAACTTCTTCAGTTATCAAATCCAGTAAATGTACAATCCAGAAAATTATTCGTCATCACCGTTTTGTCATGTCAAAAAAAAAAGTTTTTTTTTTTTTTAAGTATCCCTGAAAATACACATGAAAGAAAAACAATCTGACTCCTGTCAGAGTTGACAGTCGTTTTGGCTGTTTTATTTACAAAATTACAAATTATCCTAACCTAACCTAGCTTACACCTGAAACGAGAGAAAAGAAAATACAGGACAATGAATGAAGCAACGTTACACCTATAAACATGCATGAGAATAATTAAATTTCTTTAACAGTTGATTTGATAAAGTTGTACAGTGACTCATAAGTAGAATGATTTTTTAACAACTCTTGAACAGAACGCGGGACCAAATGCGGTTCTCCATAGAGGCGGATTAATTCATCCATCAGCACAAGGCGCTGAATGCCAAAGGACGAACAATAGAAAAATATATGATCTATAGTTTGGTTCTCATTTGATTGGCAATATTCACAATGAGAATCACTTACAAACTTCATGCGATACAAGTGATGATTGAGACGACAGTGACCAAACCTAAGACGGCATACTGTGCTATAAAAACTCCTGCTGCGGTAAATGGAGCGTAGACTGTTCCTCGTCCCCCTCAAAAAGTATAAGCCAAAGGCGCCTCCCGTCTGTCTGCTTTATGAATAAAACCAAGTGTAGAGTTAAATCTATTTATTTCTTAGACCATCCGTCTGAGGAGTTCGTTAATCTTGTCCTCTCGGTTGCCGAAGTCTCCCCCGTCCACATAATGGATCGTCTTCTTGCGCCAGCCTCCGGTCGGGTTGTTCAGCTTGAAGGGCCACAGGAAGTTGCTGGCGTACTGAAAATTAAAGAACATTTTAGTTAACAGTTTTAAATGATTCGCGGTTAATTAGACATAACATAATGAAAACGAGATATTGACCGCGATTCCTATTATTTAGATTTGTTGAGCTACTGATATTTCGAAGCAGTTACATGAATCATGATCATGGGCAAACACGGGCAGTTTGATACATGTAACTGCGTCGAAATACCGGGAGCTCATCAAACCTATAAGCTAATCGCGGTCAATATCCCGTTTTCATTGTCTCAAATTTTAGTTTTACAAAAAGATCTACTTTTTTTCTTTATGAGGTGGGTAGGAATTGAGACTATTGATACTATCCTATAAAATGTTTCTGATTGACAAATATATCCTGCATAAATTAATGTAACCAGTGGAGTGCATTCCATGTTGGTAAATAGCGCATAGGGTTATAGGTATGAGTCGCAGAGATCGAGCAAAAGTGAAGATAATAGGCGATCACTTTCACAGTTTTTAACCCCCGACACAAAAAGAGCGGTTCATAAGACTGACCTGTGCCTGAGTATGGGTAGTATAACCGATTTTAACGTGGTTTTTTTTTAATTTAAGTAAGTTAGATCTAGTCTAGATAATATGTCCGAGCACTAGGAAAGTTGACACCGCACATCGCGGGGCACCATAGGGGCGCTCGGGTCGCTCTGCGCTCCCAAACACCGACACCCGCAGGGACGGGGGCGGCTCGTGCGGAGCGCATATTTTTATGCGAAGAAATAATAGTGTAGTCATTGAGAAAATGGCTCACATAAGGGTAAATAGCAAAATCCTATTTTCGTTTATGATATTTAAAACGGACATCAAGTACAGAAGTACCAACCAATAAATTTGGTACAGTCAGCGTCAAAAGTAGCTTGTCACTTTTGTCACAATAACACACTTGTCAATCAAGTATGACACGCTGTATCTGGCTGTAGAGAGAAAAGGTACAAAACTACGATACGGCCGAGCCAGCGTAAACAGTTTTATTTTCAACAGGTGGCATGCTATGCGCCTGCGAATGCGTCTTGGGCTCATCACACAAGTCTGAAGACTTGAAGCTTCATACTGCTACTTATACACATCACAAGTTTGCATGGTTGCATAGCAAAAGAAAAACTGGACCTCTTTTCCCTCCATATCCCCCCCATGACATTTGTATGGCGGGGCGGCGTGCCCCCCCAGCCCCCCTAGTGATAGGCTTACCTTGAACTTATCACCGACGGTGAAGATCTCGTGGATGAGGTCCTCAATGCAGATGATGTTATTGTTCTTGCCGAGCTTGTCCTCAATGATCTTGTTGGAGGAGATGGGCACGCGCTGCCCGTCGATCTTAGCGAACCCGCGCTTGTAGATCAGCTGGGGATGGAAGGTGTATAAAAAATATGCACACTCAAATAATATACATACCAACATACTTAGTTGTTTTTAAATTAAAGTCCCGAGGGGCTACTCAGAAGTCTGAAATTCGGAGTTCGTATCCGACCGTCCCGCTCACGCCACCATAGGTTAACACGAAAGCGACACGGACGGTCGGATATAAACTACGAACTTCGGAGTAGGGGCTCTCGTTGGAATGGAAACTTTTAACGTTGTCATGTAGAACAGAAGTAATGTCGTCTGCGATTCCCTGCTCGTCGTACCAGTTTATCTAATAATGGATATCATGGATACAGGATAGTGCGACTGATTTTAGTACAGATAGAGCCAAGTACGGACTAGCAAGCTGTAACTGCAACTAACTGCTGCACATAAAATTGTCCTATGAACGTGATTTCTGAGCCAGCTCGTTTCTAGCTGTTTACTTTAACTGCAACAGCTACTACAGCTCGTTAGGAAGTACCCGGCATAGGGTGCCTTTAGGAGGTGGTGTAGCCTAGTGGTTTCCCCTACGGCCTCTTAAATTATGTGCAAAATTAAGCTTGTAATTTATCACGAGCTTTTGGGCGAAGAATACATAGCGAGGAAACCTGCACACTCCTGCGAAGCAATTCAATGGTGTGTGACGTTTCCCAATGCACACCGGGCCCGCATAGGAACTATAGCCCAAGCCCTCTAACTCTGAGAGGCCTGTGCCCAGCAGTGGAACGTAAAACAAGGCTGGTGATGATGTTAGGGTGGTAACGAACCTCGCGAACGCTCTTCAGGTTGGGGTAGCCCCAGGTGATGTAGGGCTCGGCGATGCGCATCATGTTGACGGTGGCCTTGTTGAGCCGCACGAACACGCCGTTGTTGATCTGCCGCAGCCGGAACAGCTTCAGCACTTTGCGGACCTGAACAATTATAAATTGCGTTATTTCAATAATTATAACCAGGCGTTGGAAACATCCTAGCATCGCGATCTTGATGCTAGGAAGTTTCCAACGCGAGCCTTAAAGGGCCCATTACACGATTCAAAGTATCGCTACGCTTCGGTCGTTTCAAACAGGGCCCTATTTCACCAATGGTACAAAATAAATGTCGGTTTGTAATGACATTTCGATCTACATCTCATTGTCAATATGAAGCGCACTAAAACAAAAAGTCTTAAAGTGCAATTAACAGCGAATTGACAGTATAAACTGACATTTGTAAAGTATAAACTATATACAGTAATAGTAGATTAATGCCCAGGCATGGGAAGTGAGCAATTTGGAGCGAGAACTTAGTTTAAAAACACGAACCGCATGTGAGTGTTTTTAATAAGTATAAGTCCAGCAATTGCTATTCCAGCCATGGCAGATATAGATTTTTTCTCAAACATTAAGAGGAAATAAGGAATTTTTAATTATTAATTAACTCTCATAATACAGCAAGCCAAAACTGCCATTGTTGTTACAATTTGTGGCAGTGTCTTAAATATTATTTATTGCAAAACGACTAAATATTTCCATTGAAATTTAAGCAGTACTAAGTAGTTTGCTTTAGTTAATAGTTATTGTCTGATTTTTATCAAGTTGGACTTCTATACAACAAATGATCACGATTTTGTCACTAAAAACTATTAAATTAATATAACTTGCATAACTTTAAATAAGTCAAGACTTTGTGCTTTATCGTTACTTGTTTACTTATGATTTCATTCCCGCGATTTTGTTTAGTTAAAAAAGTACATATTTTTTTAATACTGCCAAGCTATTTAAGACATTGATAAAAATGTTAAATTTCGAATAGATCGCCTGCATACAGCCACCGGTTTCGCTGAATGAGATATGTCACTGGATGTTTCCATGGTCTATTTTACTTTAAAAAAAGTTAAAAACAAATGAAAAACAGTCCAGCAATCCGATTCATGGACAGGTAATCGCGCCTGCAATGTCATGCGGCCGTCAACAAGGCACTTCGTGTTCTGTTACTTCGAGTAAAATGACAACATTTCCGACAATGTTTGAGAAAAGTAAATTACTAGTAATAGTAAGTAGTTATACTAGTATTAGTAGTAGTATTAAGTAGTTAGTAAATGTCCGAGCACTAGGAAAGTTGACACCGCATGTGGCGGGGCACCATAGGGGCGCTCGGGTCGCTCTGCGCTGCCAATGTGCCGGCCTCCACACGTAATGAAGGCGGCTCGTGCGGAGCGCAAGTTCAAAACAAAAACCATAGTTTTTAGCGGTACTTTTTCTTCATTACACTTGCATTGTCTTCCAATACATTCACGCATTCCAAAATCAACCCACCAGTAAAAGTGGGTGAAATTCACGGACCAACCACCCTCTGGACACAAAATGTCAGGGAGAACGTTTCCGAAACGCATATGCTCTATTGCACCTATAAATCTCTCTAGGCTCGAATCGCGGCTCAATTTCGACCAGATGACAAGCGAGAGGACAAGCTATGAACCAATCACACCGCACTCGCCCGGCCTACTCACCGCGGCTTTTTTCGTAATGACTTTCCAAGTAAATTATAAAAGATGCGGTGTCCAGAGTGTGGTTGGTCTGTGGTGAAATTGGACTTTTAAGATTTTACACTAACATTATTATGTACTATTTAGCATTCAAAAGTGTAGTTAACTAAAAGATCGTAAAAAAATTCGGGGCATTAACTAGGATTACCTATTTTGATCCCCCCCATTAGTACAAAATTTGTACTGGGAGGATCAAAATAGGTGATCCTAGTGGAAATCACGAAAAAACTACCTTAAAAGAATGACTTTAGGTTCAGAGCAATGAAAGATTACTAACCTTGGGTGAGACCTGGTTGATACCGCGGATACGGATGACAAAGGCAAGCTTAGCTTCGCCGGCCACGTAGTAGTTGCCGCGGTTGCGTGCCTGAGAAATAAACACACCATGGCCATTAAATTAAAGGCCAGAGCCTATCATGCTTGACTCGTCTCAATATAATTTTCCTAAAGGATTTAATAAATTTAATAGCTAACAAAAATGTATTTCTAAAGTATAAGGTAGAAAAATATGTCCGAGCACTAGGAAAGTTGACACCGCACATCGCGGGGCACCATAGGGGCGCTCGGGTCGCTCTGCGCTCCCAAACACCGACACCCGCAGGAACGGGGGCGGCTCGTGCGGAGCGCATAACTTTTAGTTCTGTGTCAAATACTAGGTTTCCTAAAATGAGTTCAAAATTCAAAATTCCAAATTTTATTCAGCAAATAGGCAGTTGAATACACTTTTACACGTCATTTTTTTGAGTCTACCAGCGCTTTCGGAAAGACCATGATTGCCAAGAAGAATGCGCCGCAAGAAACTTGGCACAAAGTCATTTTTTCTAAAAACAAGTTACATTAGCTCTTACAATACGTAACCACAGACAAATTACACAAAGAAACCTCACTCTGTCATTAAAAGATTAAGAGAAAAAAAAAACCGCATTTTAGAAACAAGTGTAAAAAGTAATTATTAGAACAGCAAAACCAGAACACTACTTTACTGGCACGTTTTAATTGAGCAGGAGATGTATAGGGTCTCCAGGTCAAATATCTGTGAAAATTTAAATTACAAAGGGATGTATAGGGTCCCAGAATTAATACTATAATATAATACTTAATCTAAATGGCTTAGAGATGTATAGTCTCTAGGGTCAATTTAAACTAAATTTAAAAACATCAGAGGTGTAAAATGCCTCCACGGTCAAAATAATAAGTATAATAATACATATACACAAACTGGAGATGTATATGGTCTCCAAATGTCAAATAACAAAAATTAATGAAATATACATTTCATGTCATCATGTCAAATAAATAAAACATTATTTATGTCAATTGTATTACAATTAGTACGCAGCGGACAACGGCAACAGAGCCGGACACCATACACAAATATCTTCGGGACGCAGCCAAGTCACATTGATGTCCTAATTATCTTCTGTGGCCTTAGCCAGGTGGTGCCATCACATAAGTTGAAGTGGATAAACATGGATATAATAATGTTCAGCCTATTATGGAAACTCATCTCATATTCCCAGTCACTTAGTTTTCTACACTAACCTCATGAAGCCCACAGTCATGAGAACATGTTGAACTGTGTGAATGTTGGACTTTTTAAACAACATCAAGTTTCGAATTTTAAACACTTGGAACTTGCCATGTGTCCCAGGAGGCTAAGCAGGCAGCCTGGACACAAAATACAAAATAAACAAACAAATTCAAATTTAACAGCTCACCTGTCTGATTAGCCTAATCTCATCTCGCTCCTTGATGCGGTACTCCTTAACATATTGCTCTGCCCTCTTGAAGATTTCCTTCTTCTTCTTGATGGCGGCAGAACGCCTCTTGATGGTAACCTGGCAATCAAACAAACCTGTTAATATTTAGAAGAAAAAAAATAATTTGTGAAGATGACAGAAGTCATTCAGATTGTAAGATAGACAGCATTGTGATCAGATGAACTATGCCTTTACAAATGCGTATCATCATAGAATTACTTTTAATAACAATGAAATTACAAATGACTTTTTATACTGGGTGCAAAAACCTAATAATAATAATAGATTTCACTTTCAT
Source organism: Clepsis dumicolana (assembly GCA_963691665.1). NCBI lineage: Eukaryota > Metazoa > Arthropoda > Insecta > Lepidoptera > Tortricidae > Clepsis > Clepsis dumicolana. The sequence continues at coordinate 5,054,960 of OY829526.1, forward strand.
CTGAATCTAACATGTCTTAATTTTTTTTTAATATCATTATTTATAATCAAGTTTCGATCATTGTAGGCCATGCCCAGCCTTATGTAAAACAACACAAACACAAAAAGATACAATTATTTAAATAATTCTTCACATTACTCTGTTTTCTGTTGTACAACATAGCAGCAATTTTGACATTGGTAACTGCCATTTTGAATGTAATTGAAAGTAAGTTACCCTAAAACAAGTACAGAAGTATACAATACCTGAACACGCTTAGCGCGCAGGGCATCCCTCCGCTTCCTGTGCTTGAGCACGGACTCTGGGACAGCGGGCAGCTTCTTGCTGTCCTCTTTGCCTTTCACTGGCTTCTTCTCAGCCGCAGGCTTCTTCTGTGTGGTGGCAACCATCGTGCTGGAACGTTGAACATATTGTTATTGCAGTGAAATGAGGATGTCATTATCATGTTTGTCGAATAAACTTTTATCTGTTCATTTTAATTAAACAGTAATCATATGTATGAGGCACAGAACAATTTAAAATAGATGTGGACATAGCCAGTTTTCCTATCAAAAAGTGCCTTGCATCTAGAATGTAATACCTAAATCGAATCTGAAAATGTTGGATTATTATACACAGTATTAACCATGACGATAAAAAACTAAATTATGGAAATGTGTTTCGCAAAACAAAAAGTGTGAAGTACCATATCAAAGAGACATAAACAAATGCAAGACAAAGTCAACCTGGTATATCAACAGTTTAATTACTACAAAGTTTCCCAACGATACAGAAATATTTTCTAAAAGATCATTCTTCAGATGTGACAACATTGTTTTTAGGTTAGGTCAGGTTTAACAGAAATTTCGACCTCTTAAATGATTTTCAATCAATGAAATGTGAACATTTTAACCAAATTCAGCACAATCCACTTCAAAAGGTTTCATGATTTAAAAGCTATAAAAGTAAAAAACTGGCGTCAACAGCGAGGCGGCATGTTCTGCCATGAAGGGCTCCGACAACTTTTAGCACATAGCACCAATGGTACATATTTTTTCGATGTAATCACACTGTAAACGAACTTGTAGGGAAATTATGGCTGTAATTACTTAAATTAATAACTAAATTAATAAATATTTAACCACCTGCGAAGTACAACTCCACGCGGCACGAGTGTCAAATTATCAAAAGAAAGACAGAGCAGAATTCATAGACAAGAAAGACTTCCGGCGTCTGCCATTTTATTTTTTTGTTATGGCAAACCAACAAGACACAGTTCAAGGAGACTCATATTTATTAAAGAGTTCATGCTTCAAAAACATGACATAGAGCGTTTTCATTTCCGTTTCGATGCCATTACCTATTTCATGTGTTTCGTATTTACGACTTCGAATCATGACCGTATTTTGTATTTTTTTTCATTTGAAAGCAATTTTTTTATAGTTCAATGAGGTGCTGCCATATATTATTTTTCTGCTGACTTCCGGTGGCGCGTATTTTGAAACACTTATTGAGCAAACTGGAGCAAACGTTGCCATAGTTACATATCCCAGAATCCTTTCCTCTGCTTCGAAGAACATCTATCGCAAATTTGCGAATACTTAAAAAATGGTTGAGAAGGATCCCCAGCTAAGTGCCCTGGAGATAGGCGAACTAGATATATTCGTCGAAAGTATGGAACCGTCGCGCATAGAGGCTATAGGAAACCAAGTGTAACTATTTCTTACCATTTATGTATTTTCAAGTCGACAAGTGCTTGCATAGCAATAGCATTGACGAAAATAATGTTTTAGTTGGGTAGACTGGCACATTCGACTTCAAAAACTGAACCAGCAAGCCGTTATTGAAGCGTCGTCTATGATGGAGGAACTTACGAAAGAAACTATGATTTCTTGCGGAAAGGTATCATTGAAATGAATAATTATATTAAGTACCTAAGATACAATTTCTATTTAAACAAATTCCTTACAGATGGCACCACTGATGTGTTGTGTTTCAGCTGCCAGTGTTAGTACAAGAAGCTATCTGCATTCAAGTGTGGCGGACTAAAATCTACCCCCAGATAATAAAATTAGAACCTTCGCCAGCTAATACCTTTGGTATTTACATGGTGGTAAGTGCCCAAGACAAGACGCTTTACAAGTATGGTTCAAGTACCGTGTCCTGTCTCAACAAGGCATTTGCTAAAATAAGTGAGACTATCCGTTTTAGCCAAGGACAACAAAACCAATAGGACTGCCAATGGCTATACAATGTCGCGTTCCTGTAAAATAATGAGCCTGCTGCAGCTAGTTTCACTATAGAGAGGTCTCTGTACCATTAATTTTGTATGACACTTAGGCCGCTGGCTAACACAATAGCGCCATCTATGAACTGAAAGAAGAAACGAATTTAAATGGCGCTATTGCGTTAGCCAGATGTCATACCAAATTAATGGTACCGAGACCCCTCCGTAGTAAAACTAGCTACAGCAGGCTTATTATTTCAAAGGAACGCGACATCTTATAGACACTGGCAGTCCTCTTGGTTTCATGGTCCTTGGTTTTAGCAAAAACCTCATTAAGATACTATAACCGCGTCACGGATCCGCTTTGACACTATTAACCCTTTCAACGCCAACGACGCATACAGAAGTTGTCATCCACACGCCCAGTTGGCATAACGTCAACGCCGACTTAAACCTTGAGCATACGTCCGTAGGTCGCTTTTACAAAGTTGTCATCCAGACGCCCAGTTGGCATAACGTCGACGCGGACTTAAACCTTGAGCATACGTCCGTAGGTCTCTTTTACAAAGTTGTCATCCAGACGCCCAGTTGGCATAACGTCGACGCGGACTTAAACCTTGAGCATACGTTCGTAGGTTGCATTTACAAAGTTGTCATCCACACGCCCAGTTGGCATAACGTCGACGCGGACTTAAACCTTGAGCATACGTCCGTAGGTTGCATTTACAAAGTTGTCATCCACACGCCCAGTTGGCGTAACGTCGACGCGGACTTAAACCTTGAACATACGTCCGTAGGTCGCATTTGCACTGTGCAGCCGGACGCCTGTAAGCGTTGGTGGTGTCGTAACGTCGGCACGATGGCTCGCGATGCCCTTAGGCGTTCTTGGCGTTCCAAGGGTTAACCCGCTTGTTTGCCAGTTGTATCACGAGGCAGCGTGCGTGGGGCTTCTGGAGACGGTGCTCTTCCATCAGGACGGAGCGCAGTGCATCAGCGAAGTCATCATCGATCTGCTCAACTACTCCGTGGAGCAGCTCACAGCCCTACTGGCGCTGCTCAAGTAATTAATGTAGTACCTATTTGAATTGCATGAAATTCTGTGTAGCGACCTTGGCACCATCTGTTATCCCGTAGGAGAACTTTGTAGCGACTCCCAGCGCCATCTAGTCATCGAACAAACTTCTAAGTGCTGTTTCAAATTACGCGGAGTTTCTAAAGTCAGTTACAATACAACTTCCAACTTCTTCCTTCGGACTATTCAGTCCCCGGCATAAAATCTGGAGAGAGATCTCTCTCTATTTGTGATCCTTCCCACAAGTGCATGCCATGCATCAGTTTCTCGGTTACACGAATGAGAGGTGAAATGAGGATGAAGTAAAAGTCCCTTCAAATACAATACAGTGCATGAAATATTTATTGATGACCCAACACATAACGTTTTACGTCGCACTGCTGCAACAGCCTCCTCCCAGAATGAGAGGGCTTGAGCTATAGTTCCCACGCGGGCCCAACGTGGATAGGGAACTTCACACACACTATTGATTTTTTTCGCTGCAGTGTGCAGATTTCCTCACGATGTTTTCCTTGGATGTTTTCTTCTTCTCTGTATTCAGCGCCAATTTCATATACTTATTAACTAAACCCACTTACTAACACCCAATGGACTTTGCAAAGATAGGTCCAGTACCTACAAAATTTACGAAAAATGTGTCCCAGTACAACACGGCATTTTTCAATGACAGCCATACGTCGTAGCGCTGTCGTTCGCCCAAACTATGACTTGACTGACGTTCGATTAGCCCCTCGTAAGCTTAATTCACGGATCCGTGCCAAATTTAAGGCTATCTCTTTTTTTGCAATCTCCAAAATTAGTAGGTATTATAACAAAAAAAGTAAAAACCGCCTTCAAAAAAAACCTTAGAAAAACAACGCCATCTAGTGAACCTTATATTTCGGAGCTACGCAAGTTAGTACGGAGACTGGCGGACTTTGTATTACTTGTCTCTGGTAGCAACCTAAATACAGGGGGACGACTACGAAATTCGAAAATCGAAGTTCGTATCGTATCGTCCCGCTCGCTCTCGTATTAAATCATATTAGCGTGAGCGGGACGGCACGACACGAAGTTCGAATTTAGCACTTCATAGTTTAGGGCCTGGTCCTAAACTTAAAAAAAAAACCTTAAAAACCTTAGAAAAAAAAAGGTTAAATAATCCTCTAAAGCCTAAAGTTTTATGGCCTAGCACTAGCAGAAATATGAAATCGGTGCGGTGCGAGCGGAATATACTTTGAACGAAGCACTGAATACTTGTATAGCCTTAGAAAATATATGAAACACATAATACCTGCCTTTAAAATTTAAGGGTTGCCCTCGTTTTCCCTGGGATCCCATCATCAAATCATGACATGGTGACAATGGGACCACCTACATACCTACATACATAAAAAAAAACAGTACACCCTTTTTTTCTTTGGGCAGTCGTGTAAAAACATACATACAGTGGAACGTAGAACCTCCTTCTTTTTTGACGTCAGTTAAAAATAAAAGAGACTTGAATGCAGTTTTTTTTACTTCCCGCCTACGATGGGTTAATGGTCTTTTTTGCAAATTAGTGGTCTCTTGGTTCGGACGTTTTCAAGCGCTAACCTGAAGTCCGTGGTGTTGGTAAGCCAATCTAACCACGGCTTGTACTTGTATTTTGTGCTCACGGCGCTATTGTTTTAACATCGCCAGTACCGGCTACCTCACGGCGCCGACCCGCAAAGAGATAGAAAGTGAGACTGTCCTGGAGGAGCTGGAGCGCCAGAAGCGGGACTTGCAGTTTGACATCAGCATGAGATGCATTTCCGTCGTGCGGTGAGTACACAGGATATATACTCCGAAGTCTGAAATTTTAAGTCCTTATCGGACCGTCCCTCTCGCTTTCGTGGTTTGTGCTTTAATGTTGGCGTGAGTTCGACGGTCGGGTTCAGACTTCGGAGTAGCCCCTCAGGTACCCTGCCAAGACCCTATTTTACCTAACTATGGTAAGCGCTACTTTACGAGTAGTTCACCCACAGTTCAGCGAAGGTTAAATTTTATTTGTATTCACTGCACGCACCAGAATTTCACTAAGAAACCGAAGCGGTCACAGTGATATACACAAGCTCAATCTTTAACAATAGAGCCGTGCTTAGATCATTGTGACTGCTTCGGTTGCTTGGCTACTTACTTCTGCTGCAGACTGAACAATGCAGTAAGAATGCAGCGCGTCGTAACGGCCCATGTATTGCAGTTATTTAGCAGAGCACATGGAAGCGGCGGGCGTGGGCGCGTCCATCGCCACCAACCTGTACAAGACCCACGACGTGCCCTCGCTCCTGGCGCACCTGCTGCAGCTGGAGCCCTGGAGGAGATCCAACGAGGCCGGAGACCTGGAGACTTTTGCTTGTAAGTTTCAGTTTTCCTGGGACGTAATAGCTTGGGAGGTGCAGAAAGTGTCGGTACGGTATTGTGGCGAAACGCCTGTATTTCAATGAGCACTCCCTGACTTGGGCAGTGTGCGTGCCACCCCTCTCTCGCGCATATCCCGTTCAAGCGTACAAGCGTTCAGTAAAGAATCTGTACAGAGCTTGCCGAGCGTACCGATACCGCGAGGATTACTGCACCGACAAGTCAAGTCAAGTCAAGCGGCCTAAGAAGAACTGACTTAACGAACTGTTGCCGATCCCGTCGTTATGGCGACAAATGGGGTGTTAGTGGTTCTTGCGAGAAATGTTTCTGGTGCTGCCTACTTCTTTCTTCTCTTCTATCCATTATCAGACTTGCCTTGTAGTCACGCCTGTAGTCACACCGGTAATGGTTGTCTCATTTGTGGGTAGATACCACCACATTCCCTGCGAGCTGCATTATGACAGTGAAAATGAGGACGCCTGCTTCACTCGCTGTTTTGCCTAATATACAAGAACCAGACAATTTTCAAATCAAACAATGCAAGAGACCTCATTTTCCGGCAGGTTATTCTCACCTGTTCACATTGTTTTGTCGGTTTGTCCAGTTGGTCGTTGGACGAAACCGTCTGACGACGAGCGCGCCGAACTCCATCGCAGCGAGGCGCAGCTGTGGCTGTGTCTGCGGCAGTTACTGTTGGAGCCGAGGTTGGGGCATCAATACTCCATCGATGAATGCCGTCGTACCGCTTTCTGTCGAGTGAGTAAAATATGCCCTGTTTCTTCCCATTACCAATTCAGATTGATCTTGGCGCCATCTGTGATCCAGTAGGAGAACACGTAGCGCTTGAGTCCCAGCGCCATCTAGTCGTCGAATATAATAACTTCAAAATGCCGCTCCAAATCACGCTGACAAATCTACCTGGAGAGAGATCTCTCTATTGTGGTTCTCCCCGCGGGTATATCGGCAGGATAGCGACACATTCTTGAATATGGTAAAACTAAAAACTCGTTATGACACTTCCCTTGCGACAGCCATGACTAAGTAAAGTAGCGATACCAACACAACAGACAAATAATGTAAACTCCCAATCTCCAAACTAACTTGCATAGCTCCGAAATATAAGGTTCACTAGATGGCGTTGTTTAGCCGGGGTATTAGTATTACTCCCATATGTTAAACAACGCCATCTAGTGAACCTTATATTTCGGAGCTACGCAAGTTAGTACGGAGACTGGCGGACTTTGTATTACTTGTCTCTGGTAGCAACCTAAATACAGGTCCTAAACTACGAAGTGCAAAATTAGAACTTCGTGTCGTGCCGTCCCGCTCACGCTAATATGATTTAATACGAGAGCGAGCGGGACGATACGACACGAACTTCGATTTTCGAATTTCGTAGTCGTCCCCCAGGCTAGGTACGCGAATGGTCTTAATGTATTCTGCTGTTACCAAGATCCACAATATTCTCAGCACTTATTTGAACTCTCCAGCTCCAAGCCCGCATGACGGAGGCGATGATCGACCAGATTCCGCCTCTGGGCGAGCTGAAGCAGTTCCTGTGCCGGCTGGCCGTGGGCGACTACTCCGGTCATCACAACAGCACCAATGGTACCAAGGCTCCAGGGTGTACGCTCATTGAGATTGTGCCGCAGGTAGTCTTGTCACCTCACCCTTTAAGAATATACTGTAGTTACCTAATGTTCGTAAAGGTTTAATTGTTGTTGCCGTGCCGATAGTAGAACGCGTAATGGCCGACCGCACGGGGTGCGGGCAAAGTACGGCTAGAGGTGTGCCGTGTCGAGACTAGAGCAAAGAATATATACTAGACTAGAGTCCGCCACCATAAAGCAGTCCGCCACAACCTACCTATCTATTTCTATTGGCCAGCATGCGAAGCGAAGTGCAAAATTCGAATTTCGTAGTTTAGGGGCAGCCCCCATACTACGAAACTCGAAAATCGACCTTCGTATCGTATCGTCCCGCTCACTCTCGTGTTAAATTATATTAGCTTGAGAGGGACGGCACGATACGAATTTAGTCGGGGGGCAGGGTAGGGGGAACGCGGGTCCTGGGATTATGATAGGTAAGTAAGTATTGCGCAACTAGGTACTTAATAGATACATAGACCGAGATGTTCCAGAAGGAAGAATCCCCAACTAAGTTCTAACGTTTTTCACCAGATTAAGGACTCGTACATGCACCAAATCCACAAGCGCACCAAAACCATCGCTAAGCAGCAGCTCCAGCACTTCAACATGGACGGTTCAGAGGAATCCCGCAAGATGGCGAAGCGTCTCCTCGAGTCGTATACGAGCGACGCGGCGCTGGCGCTGGATGGCGGCGGCGCGAAGTGCGCAAAGTGCGGGGAGAAGGCCGCCAAGAAGTGCTCGCGGTGCAAGACCGAGTGGTACTGTGGGAGGTGGGTTTGATGAAAGAACGTACAGTCAAGGCCACCAATATTTATACACCACAGAATCCCAAAAATATGTACCTATACAAACATTATTATATAATTTATTGAATCAGGCGTTACTTTGCGGAGGTCCATATTTATGAACTAAAAAACAATTACTTTGCTCACCCGCGACCACTAATGACAAATAGTTATATCTGTGCGGCAAATGTATGTTTCCATGCAACACCTCCACCTCCACTGCTACACGAATCAACACATGCCACACAGACCCAACTATCACCACCACCACTATACTAAACGCTGACGCGTTTCGGCACTCTCCACGAGGCCATTTACGAAGCACAACAACAACCGCTCAACATGCCACCACTTCCACTACTGACATATGTAAACCATGTACTCAACTTAGTTAATGACAAAACCAACGTACCCACTAATATTTTATAAATTCCAAACTACCCTTTTATGTAAGTCCTAAACTACCCTTTTTTAAGAAATGAATTCCAAACTACCCTTTTTATTTTTATTTTTAATCTACGCCAGGTACCCCGTTATTTTTAACCGAGTACGGTAAAAAGAGAAGTCATGTTCTCATTATTACTATGACACATTATTAAAATTAGAACCAAGTTGTAACAAAGGCGAAGAAACCAAATTAACTTGTTCATTAATAATAGACCCCATGTTGTTGTACCTAATAATTTCCAATTGTTCTAAAACCGATAGCCGCAAACCCTTATCACAATAATGTAAAATTTCGTACGTATCTGAGTCTAACAACGAATGATTCGTTTCTAATAAATGCTTGGCAAAGTTTGATTTCTCTGGATGATCATGCCTATATGACGAGACATGCTCTTTAAATCTAGTATCAAAGCTTCGACCGGTTTGTCCAATGTATACTTGACTACAGTCGCCACAAGTGAGTTTATATACGCCCGACCTGTTCCCTTTATCCACCTTTTCTTTGTTATTACAAAGTCTAGAACGTAAAGAATTAGTAGTCTTAAAGGCAACATTGATGTTATTTGATTTTAAAATATTATAAATCTTGTCAGACAACCGGCCAACATAAGTAATACTAGATCTAAATTTGTTAGTAGGCTGAGATGGCAACGCAGAGTAAAGCATGCTATTCACTATCCGTCCCTGCTTCTTTTGAACCAGACTATTAACCATTGCTGTACTATAACCATTTGTTGTTGCTATCTGATATATAGTATGTAACTCAGAATCATAATGCTCTTTCGAAAGAGGTACAGTTAGTAGTCTATGTACATAACAATGGAAAGCAGCCAGTTTATGCTGCCATGGGTGAGTAGAATTTGCAGGTATGACAGTATCTGTGTACGTAGGCTTACGGTAAATTTGAAACTGGTGCCTATTATTTACTCTTGTAATAGTTAAATCCAGAAAATTTAATGAACGATTTTCCTCTAATTCTCGTTTGAACTTTATTTTTGGATGTTTGTTATTGAGAGCACTAATAAACAAATCTAGCTGCCTCATACTCCCCTTCCAACATAAAATTAAATCATCAACATACCTATAATAATATACTAAATTGCTGTTCCCCACTATATATTGTTTTTTCAAAGTTATCCATAAAAACGTCAGCCATTAAAGGACTAAGAGGTGACCCCATTGCTAAACCATCACTCTGCAAATAATATTGACCATTAAATCTGAAATAATTTTGTTTCATGCATAAAGTTACTAATTCTATTAACTCACAAACCTCCCCCGGATGTAAACGCTTCCTTTCTAAGTGACATCTAAGAATATTTAAGGTTTCACTAACTCAACACTACTCAAACACAACTCAACATTACTTTCTTTAGATGTGTATAGTTTGTTTACCAACGTACCATATAGTGAAACCTTAAATATTCTTAGATGTCACTTAGAAGGAAGCGTTTACATCCGGGGGAGGTTTGTGAGTTAATAGAATTAGTAACTTTATGCATGAAACAAAATTATTTCAGATTTAATGGTCAATATTATTTGCAGAGTGATGGTTTAGCAATGGGGTCACCTCTTAGTCCTTTAATGGC